>JAOEHY010029861.1:17949-34841 GCA_025447955.1 Psilopsiagon aurifrons | reverse complement strand
AGTCTCATGCTCTGCCAGGGAGGAGGGGAAGCCGGGAGGAAGCAGAGACAGGACACCTGACCCAAACTGACCAAATTGGTATTCCATACCACAGCACTTCATGCTGAGGATGCAAAAATGGAGGGCAGAGACCCGGAAGGGGGGGTTCACTGTTGGGTCGGGCTGTTAATAAGTGGTGAGCAATTGTATTCTCTTTCCTTGTATTTCCCCGGTCATTATTATTATTGGTAGTAGCAGTAGTGGTTTGTCTTATACCTCAGTTACTGGGCTGTTCTTATCTCAACCTGTGGGAGTTACATTCTTTCGATTCTCCTCCCCATGCCCCAGGAGCTGGGGGGGGGGAAGAAAGAGGGGAGAGTGAGTGAGCAAACTGCGTGGCTGACGGGGCTTAAACCACAACACATTGTGAACTCTGCCACTAGGACATGTGCAGTAACGTATACATATATTCCTCATATATCATGCTTCACTAGTGCTAATCACGGTCACATTCAAAAAGGTTTAATCTTAAGCATGTGGGAAATCTTATTCCTTAATTATTGGAAAAACAAATCTATCTAAATTTTCACTTTTCCCTCCTCTAATTCTACTCCACCGAATACAATGTATTTCAGTGTGAAGTATTATGTACTTCAATTTTTTATGAAAGAAAAAAAAAGAAGGATGCTTGCTGTTCAAAACAGTAAGCTTTCTAGGTCTTACAAAACAGATTCTTACCCATTCACTAATATACTTGTAAGTAGATAAAAAATTGCGCCTAGATACTCCTAAGTATCTCAATGCAAACATCAAACATTACATAGTCCTCCTGTAAAGCTATTCCTGGTTTTGGATATTGAAGTGGCAGAAGCTACAAGATGGGCTGGCAACTGGGACAGACAGCACAGGAAAGCCAACAGCCACTGTGTTTGGAGGCATTCTGAATCCCCAACACCAACACACACTGAATTGAGCAAACTATTCACATACTGCAAAAACTGCAGAGGTTGCTGTAAACTCAAAGCAATAACCCTAGCCTGACCGGCAAGACAAGCACTTTGCAGGGGGATTCACCAGAGAACCTGCTTGTGTAACTTCACTGTTTAAGCCCATCTGTCACCAAATATCACATCTAGCCCAGGACTTCTGCAGAGGGAAAGCAGCAGGCTCCATTTGAAGATCTGGGAAGGCAAAATGGAGGCTCTACAACAGCGAGGGAATAAGGGAGAATATTAAACACTCCATGTCTAATCGAGCATCTTTTCAAATTAGCCTGACTGCCTTATTTGCTCTATTCAGACAGAACAAAGAGCTGAAATGTTACAAAGCCTCTCCAGCACTCACAGGCACCCTCCCCCTCCTGCCAAGCTAGGCCATCAGCTGTAACACTCATGCAGAAAGCAAACGCGGGCAGAATGGGGTATGAGCACCTCTGCTAATCCTCCACCACACAGTGCTGCTGGTAACATCCGTTGCCACACACCAGTTTCCAGCGAAACCTCTCCTACCACAGCAGCTTTGTGTGGCTGTGAGCCTTTATGTAAGGCTTTCAATTAAAAAAACAAGGCTTCCCTTTTCAATCAAGTACTAGTAAAGAACATCTCACCAGGTAAATCAGCTGTAATTATTACAAGAAGCAAGCCTCCTTTTCAAATCAAAATGGGAACAAATGTGTTAAATTCATGGGGTGGTTTGACTCAATTCAAGGATAAGTCAGTAAAAATCTACAGCTTGTGACATATAGAGGGGCAGAGGCTGGAATGATCTCATAGGCCCTTTATGACTTGAAATTAATAATTTTCTAAAACATTTTTTCTCTGACATTTCACTTCTCTGACCTACATCCATGCTCCTTGACCCACCTAGTCAACGTATGCCTATGCCCAAATTAACCATGGGAACTACTGACAGGAAACGAATGCATGAACAGCACCCGCTGCTCTGCTGCACATCACTGTGTGCATTTCCTCCCAGCCCAGCTGGTTCACCAAAATGTAAGTGCCAGCACTTACAGGTACCCAGTATAAAATGAAGCTAGGCTTTCCACAGAACAGGCATAAGAACTTTCTTGCAAACAGGGCAGGAAAGTGTAATGAATTAAGAGCAAATACTGTGTAATTAGGGCAGTAAGAGCCACTGCAGCTTATTCAACATCCCAATCACTCCAGAAGTCCCCTGCAGAGTACTGAGGCTTGCAGCAGACAGTCCTTACCCCTGCGGGATATTTTGCAATAAGAAAGGAAAAACAGAATAAAGTGCACATGGCAGAAAAGCCCTAAGCCTGAGAAGAAGGAGACACTCCTTTGGAATACCAAACTGAATCCAGGAAGGTCATGGTAATTTTCAAATTACAGCAGCCTTTTCCTCACCTAAATATAACTTAGAAAGCAGGTCATTAGCCTCTGCTATCTGTTTGATACCAAATGCCATAAACTTCAGCAGTGAGGAAAAAGTAGGACTGGCAGCAGCGATCAATCCATTAAAGGATGTGTCCCCAATTTTTTGGTTCAATTCCGATCCAAAGAAACTCCTTTTAGAAAAGCCTGCTGGTAAGCTTAGCAAAAGACACACATGGGGTAAGCCAAGATGTGCTTCTCCACTACCCATGCCACCTCTCCCTCACCACACCAACACAATCCAAACATCCCTCTCCTTCCAGCCCACCACCTCACCTGCACATCTTTGGAATCCCTTTTACTTTGTCTTTAACTTGCTTGAACATTCCCTACTCCTGCTGGAAAAAAGAAAGGCAGAAAGAACTATGAATATCTTCCTATTTATAAAAGCTAGTAGTGATTTAGAAAACATTAGGAATCAGTGTAAGGCAGAGCTTCCAGGGATGGGGCATCCACGACTTCTCCAGGCAACCTGCTGCAGTGCCTCACCACCCTCACAGTAAAAGATTCCTTCCTATTAACTAATCTAAATCTACCTTCTTTCTGGTTAAAGCCATTAACCCTGGTGTCTTATCAATCCTTTGCCCTGAGAGTTGCCAAATGCTTTCTCTAATTCTGGTAGATTAAGAATTTAAGATGTTGTACTGATCTGTCCACAGCTTTTATTCAGTCCCCTTAAGAACTGCTGCATAAGGGCTGTCATAGTTAACTTGCAACTTTAAGACTGCTTTGTCTTCTTTGTAAATAACAACATCCAGAAAAACAATGACAATCATATCCTTTCTTGTTTGTGGTCCCTCAAGTTTACTGCTAGCCTACATCTGAAGTTCTAGGCTCTTCCTCACCTTCTTGTGAGGTAAAAGAATGAACAAATACAGCAGAATGTGTATCCAAAGAAGAAAATCCTGTTATAGTTTTGGGTCCTTTGTTACTCACATCTACTTCTCCCCTCATGAGTACGACAGCATTCGGTTCCCCACTGATGTGATCTGCAGTCCCTCCCCATTCATAATGGATAGATCTTCATTGCTTGAGAAAAGACCTACTAAAACTGATTTATCCTTTACTGCCTTCTGTTTGGTTAGTTACGGTCTCATCAGGTTTGTTACAAAAAATACCTCAAGCTGCTTCCCAAATCCAAACCCACACAAGGTTGTCAAAAGAGACTGCGCTGTCAAACCTATCAATGTATCAGTTACAGTGATGACTCTCAGCAGTTTTTGCAAGAACCAGATTGCATAGTGGGTCATCAAGACCAGTTCAGACTTCTCTCAGGCCTCATCATATTACCACTACATATAGAGCTTTAAATCAGTTTGAGTAGTCTCTGTATTTTCAAAGGTATAAGATAAACAAGCAGGGGTGACTGAGTTCACAAAGCAGGAAAAAAACACCTTCTTTAGCTCATCAGTCTTCCCACATACTCGCACCCTGGAGTACCCAGCCCAAAGACAGCATTCTGAGCTAAACCCTCCCTCCCTCACCTAAAGTCTTCTTCATAGTTAGCTCCCAAGCTTCCACCACTGCCACATCTACAGACACACACCATGCAACACTGCAATGCAAAAATTAATTCCCCCACACCAGCCACAGACTGAAGAACATCCTCAGCTGCTCTCCAGAGGTCCAGGTTCAGTCCTGGGACCAGTGCTTCAGCTCCTATGCCTGGCTTCCACAAAACACAATCCTGCTCCTGACACAATCATACCACATGCCAGTGGCAACCAGACTATAAGAATTTATAATGGTGTTCAAGTTTTGTCTCCCATTTCTGCGCTTTGTGAAAAATCCCTCAGATACAAGAACACACAGGGCCATAGGACAGACATTTCTTCTCTGGCAATGGTACCCTTTCCTCTCCTCAGCAAAAACACCAGAGGCTTTTAGAAGAGCAAGTGCGAAGGAACGGAGAAGAGGTTCTGCGGATAAAGTTACACAGACATGTGTAGGGGAAGGAGGGCAATACATGATCTTCTCCCTCCAACACATGGCTGGAAGCTGGGAAAATGCTGGACAGAAAGTTTACCAGAAAGCATAATATAGTCTGCCTTGGTTTTATACCAGTACACTTGTTGCGAGTCATATTTATCTCCTACTGACAGCTGCTATCAGCTTCTCTCCTATTTTAGGAAAGCTCAGTGCAATTCCTCACCTGAAGCAGCAAGCACAAGTGGGAACGCTGCAACTCTCCTTATTCTGACCTGGGCCACTGAAATAACTGAAACATTGATCCTGGCTTTTGCAGTAAACTGTGACAGGAAAATTACACCACCAGCTCTGTAAGAGCCCTGAGGCTGAAAACAGATGATTGCTTCAGTATTGGAGGAAAATCCAGCAAGTGTTTGGGAAACCTATGAGCATCTTTAGTTCCAACTGGCTCAGTGTGGGGCACTCCACCATTTGTCATGTTGAAGGAAACACAATGCTTCTCTAACTGGGCAGGCAGCACTTCCTCATTCCCCTAGCCTCAAAGCAGCAGAGATCATTGCTCTCCAGCTCTCTGCTTCCCATCTGCATTAAATAGCATTTTAAGCTGGGTGGTCTTGTTTGAGCCATTCTCATTAAGCCGTGTAAATACTCAGTCTGGCCAACCACTGCTTTCATGGCTGTACCAGCTGGTCACAAAAACTGACATACATAAGCAAGCCAAACAAAATTCTTTTCTGTCTGTGCAGGAATTTAAGCTTATGGATGATCCACAAATGCATGAAATAACACTCCTCTAAGTCCCCCATCATAACCATATATACCTATGTGTGCTGACAAATACAATTTCCCACAAACAGCTGCACATTCACGAAACTTTTTGTGACATTGACAGGTTTACTCTTACATTTGCCCAAAACTTCCCTTCCACAGAGTATCACAAATCTCAACTCACAACTTTACAAAAGCAGTGATGTAGACATGCCCTCAAGCACTAATTCTGCCACTTCCTTTCTCCTTTTCCTCAAACAGGCACAGTTTCCCATACACATCTTTAAAGATCCTTTTGAACTACAGCCACTGTGCAAATTTCAGCCAACTCTGTGTATGTCCTGAAATGAACTAAAAGGCAACGCCAAGCCCTGGGAAAGCAGTGAGCATAGCTGTTAAAAAGATATTCAAATGCATGTATTTTCTTATAATCATAGTCAGTCTTAGTTAAATCAGAAAAGACAGAAATTTGCAGACGAACCAAAGCCAAGTAGGAACCTTTTAAGACAGTGATGACAACAGACTGGCTTTGCAGGAGAGCTCTTGGGTTGGAAGGAGTCAGTAAAAACATTGTGCAGAATTCAGCTTTGGAGCACATCTCACTCGATACTTAAATTAAACTGATTAGGCAAGAGACAGGAATATGCTAAACAAGTTTACTGATGGTCAGGCAGGAGGTACTGCTAAAACAAAGAAGGAATATCGTAACGATGGGTTGGATCATCTTCAGGACAGAATAACAGAAATGGCAAACAATGGAGTACTGATCTACCTTCTGACAATGAAATGCCATAGCTACATCCCTTCTAGATTACTTGTCAGCAGCTGCAAAAGCTCTCCAGACAAACGTGGCAGCCTGCATCCCTTCTGCAGCCACTATCCCCTAGACACTAAAGGCCTCCCTAGCCACCAGTGAAGATGCCTACTATTGGACTATCTCTTTCCAGAGAGTTAAAAATCAGTGGTTTCTGTGGTAACCTCACCATAAAACCTGTAGCTTCACTGTGCCCTCACAGCTGAAAACAAAACTATGCTGAAGAAGAGAGAAAGGCCAAGCAAGTTTGCCTTTACAAGTTCCATAGAAGTTACATCAACTTAGCACAGCGAAGCTCAGTGTCCTTTCTTCTCCTTCTTTTAGAGGCACAGACAAAACAGCCTCTGATAACACACACTATAATCAAAAGCTCAAGATCACCCAGAAAAAAGTTTCAATTGTTTTGCAATGGCAAAAGACAGAATTTTGCTTAACCTGCAACCTCCTTGCTGTTGCCCAGTCTTAGAAAAGCAAATGCTCTCAGTGCTTCTCTGACAGGGTGGCTGCCAGCACTCAGGCCCTTGCATCTCCCCCTGCAAAATGGGGATGGTATAAGTCTCACCACCTCCAAACCACTGGAGGAATGCAGGTACCAAAAAGCTGTTACATTAAGGATGGAGAAGCCCAGGATAGTTTCCCAGTTATGCTGGCTGGTTCCCGAATCCTGCAACTACCAAGTCTACCACCTCACTTCCGCACTGTCCCTGTGGACCAGGATGATGGAGCCCACAGCCATGGATCAGGCAGTAGGGGTGTCAGCCTCAGAGCAGGCAAAGTGGTGGGGGCCTGCTGGATGAACTAGAGAGCCTAATAACACACAGGGACAGAAGAAAGCAGCGAGAGCACTGTGCAAGCAATAATTAACTTCTTCGCCTACATACCACTGAACTTGTAAACCCTCCAGCCCCAAGAGTAGGCACCTTGAGCTACTGTCACATGCTATACCAGGGGGATCTGAGGCAATGGTCCAGTAAGTGATCACCTACGGCAAGAAGAGTGAGGGGGAAGGCACCAAGACAGAAACAGCCCCTTCTCTTTTTCCAACCACCCACATCAATTCTTCAGTCAGAAATCTCTCTTCAACAGGCAATTTGTCAGCCCAATAATTTCTCTGGTATCTGTCCTGTATTTATGTATGCCCAGACTAGACCTCCTCGTTAGCACATCCTCCTTTGTTTCTGAGCATTCTTTCTCTGGCCTGTGTGTCAGATGGGCCTTCTATCATACTTCTGTGTGACATGAGGCAAGGCAGTTCTCCCGATTTTCTAAGCAGATCCAAGTAGCATTCTCCTCATCTTCCATGCAGTTCTGCACCAAGCTGGATCCCACCAACACCAGGATTCAGAGACAGCAGCATGGTATGAGGCATGAGGAACCACAGAGGCAGTCCTCATTTCATATCATGGCAGAAGGTGTGAAATAAACTAATTTGAAGAAAAGGGCTGACAGGAAGGCAAGAAACAATGGGATTTACATTTAATTACATTTAGAGACAAGGATTTTTTATTTCTTTTTTTAATTCACGTCTTTCTCAAGCATACCAAAGAGCAAAAAAGGATAATCTGGAGCTAGGAGCTCTCTGAAAACCAAAGAAGCTGCAAAAGAAATTAAAATGAGTTCAATATTTATACAGTGTGGTTCTAATTAAATTAGACCTGCAGATGTGCTGTGAAGATCAGCAACCTACCTCCTTCCCCTGAACCCTCTTATTCTTTGTTATCACTCCAAAATTTGTAGCTAATTACAAACATAACTTCAGCTTCATCTGAAAAGAAAAAGGAAAATTGGGGGAAAGTAAAACAAGAGTTCAACCATCCTTCCTAGCATGACTATGATCAGGTAAATTTTGGAGACCAGCATTCATTTTTACAGAAACAAACAAACAAAAACCCCCAAAACTATAATCTCAGATTCCTACTGATAAACCAGGGAATTTCTACGGTTATATTCAATATCTGACACCAAATGTCTCCTCCAATCAACCCTCCCAGCAGACAGTGCTATCTTAAGTGGGAGTGATGTCTGCATAAGTCAGTGTTGCAAACCCTTACTCCAGCTCTCTACCACCTACTGGAAACAACAACTTTGAGTTAGGCTCTAACCCTCCCATGGATGTACAGAAAGAGTTGAGTTCCAAAGGACAGAACTGCTGCATTCAGACATTATCAAATTTCTCACTGCAGAGAGAAAACCAAGTACGCAAATCCCGGAGAGTTAGCATCCTAAGCGCTAAACTGTAGAGCCACGTTTACACTTGCATGCTTGCTTGCTTTCACTTTGCTCTCAAACATCAGGAATATTTAATTACTTCAAGTAGAGAACAGTCTTCAGTAAGGGGCAGAAAAGTTATACCTTCCATTAGAAAATTATTTGCTGGCTACAGCAGACCAAGGAATGCTACATAACCAATGGCTTCCACAGGCAGGTCATGTGTTTCAGCCACCAGGACACCAGACAAAAAGGGAGGCTCCCATCATTTCCGAGTACAGTGTAGTACTATCCTCCTGAGAACAACTGTTAGTCTAGATTATGGATGCCAGCAGACACAAGATGGACACTTGTGCTGACCAACTCCAGCACTTCAGGAAACAGAAATCAGCAGCCTAATGACCTCCAGCATCAGGCAGTAGTGGGGAAAACAAAACAAAACAAACCCAAACAACCCCCTAGAAAAGCCACAACAACAACAACACAACCCTCATCAAAACAAACACAAAAGAACTTGGAAGATCTACTGAAGATTTGAGCACCTGAGAGGCAGTTAGATGGCACCAGGTAACACTATTTTCTTTTGTGGATATAGCTGAAAGTCTTATTTGCTTATGTTTATCAAAAAGCTCCATTTTATAAGACTGCATAGGAATCCCTGGATGTATCTCCAAACATAGGGATGTATGTAACTTTTTGTACCCAATATTCCAGGCACCCCTTAATGTAGGCAAGAATACATACAACTTGAGTAGTGCCCAAGTCCTCCATAGGAATGCATTACACCTTCCTGTGTCTCACCTGTTCTCAACCCTGGGGTTGAGAGAGGAACAGAAGTCACCCCTTGATAGAGCATTACAGAGAATTCCAAGAACAGCACTTCGTGTAAGGCTAACCTGCAACAGAGATCCTCTCTCCTACCCCCAGCTGAGATGAAGTGATATGATCAAATTCATGCCAACAGGTAACAACAAATACAGCTAGTATCTTTCAATCCCCATTGTAGCCATCAGAGACAATCTCTTCTTGCATCTTTTCTCCCGCCTTTTTCTGACCTAATGTACTTATGTGGACCTTGACTGCAAAAAATTACCTGTACCACCTACTTGCTATGGATGCTTAGTTGCCCATAAAATTTCTTAACCCCTACAGTTTTAATTCAAGAAGGTACAAAACTGCTTTGTGGGGAGAAAGTAGGGTAGAAAGAGAAGCAGAAAGGGGAAGAGAATTTAAAACCAAAAACATCTGGAGAGAGGGTGGATTCTCAGATCTCATATCCTTTACAACAGTTCAGCTGGAGAGACTGCTTTCTGCCTTGTTCACAAAGGCTCCCAACCCATCTCTTTGCTGATCTCTTTTTGTTTTGACTGTTTCTTTTCACTGAAGATCTTGTTTTTCTTCTTGTCATCACTGTGAGCTTTTTTGCTTTTCTCCCTCAGAGCAGCTGTCACATTTACTCAGATCTCATGAACCACTGTGCTGCGGGTGCATGTGATTAATTATACCGTTAGCCTTCATTAAATCAGTGGATTGGCGCTCGGGCAGAGAGGCAGCAGGACCAGAAGGAGAAGCTATTGAGAGCCAGCAGGATCTGTGTCCTGCAGTTTGTGTGTATGTTGGGCATGTGAGGCTTTTGTCCTCAAAACCAGTCATATCTGAGTGGGTTTTGTATTTCTGACAAACTGCAAAGCTTCTGCTTCAATGCATGCATGGCTCAGTTTAAATAAAAAGAAACCCACAAAACAAAACACAAGGCTGTGGAACATTTTACTACCCCTACTGAAACCTACCTTGTTTTGTGCAGTGCAGACAGATATAAATCACTGTACTGGCAATGGCTTTCGTCCTCATGTGACTCTAAAGAGTTAAACTGTTCCCAGAAGATGCAGGCTGGTTTCCTCCAGCCTTTTACTGGTTCACAAACTGTCCAGTAAAGCATGCAGTTAAAAATGCTTCTTCATACTCCACAGAGAAAATGTGTTTGGTCTTCCAACAACCTAGGGAAGGGGGCTTTACAGGAAAAATAAGAGACTCCATTTTGCTTATTACTTGGAATTAGCCTCTCCCCATGAATGCTCTCTGATGCTCAAAGATAAAACTATTTCTATTCAAATTGCGCATATTCATCTCAGCTGTTTCTACCTAGCTTGATCTTACCCCATAATCAAGACCAAGTTGTAAACACTTTATAAGGATATAAGGATACACGATACAGCCTAAAAAACTTCAGGAATCTCACAACTCTTTACTCTGCAATACTGGGAGTTATTTTGTACCTTGAAGTTACATGTCACTGCTCTCTTTGGAGGGTTTCACTACACATGCTGTTGGACTTTCCCCTCTAAAGCTCTCCAGCAGCTAAACCCACAGAAGTTCAGTTTCTAACATAATGATATTTTAATTTACTAGTCATTGACGAGTCTCTCTGCAAGAAAATCTAAGAAATAGGGTACTTTAACCATTCTAATTATATCACATGGTTTAATAAACAGAGAAACCTAAACCAAACCAATTCTCTCAAAAACTTATTTTTGTTTTAGTCACCCCAAATGATCCATCCCAAAGCTCATTCTTAGCAGTTTCAAATCTCCAAAGTCAGGTTAATCATAAATGTAAATTTTGCTTTATTGCAGAAACAACTTGGAGTGCCACAGGTCCCACTGCCAATGCTGCACCAAATCCAGAGGACTCAAAGTAACAGCCAAGGCATGTCTTCAATGACTTCAGACTAGGCTGAAGGACCCCAGAATAAGCAGATTCCCTTGACCCCATTTGGGCAAGAGGATAGCAGACAGCTCTCTAGGGAAGGGGCAGAAGTGACTCTAACATGGGAAGCTTCGACAGATTGCTTGAGAGACAGAGAGATCAGATAAAAGTCCAATAGAGCAG
Source organism: Psilopsiagon aurifrons (assembly GCA_025447955.1). NCBI lineage: Eukaryota > Metazoa > Chordata > Aves > Psittaciformes > Psittacidae > Psilopsiagon > Psilopsiagon aurifrons. The sequence continues at coordinate 23,858 of JAOEHY010029861.1, read as the reverse complement.
ATGCTGTAAGAGGATTACAGCAAGCGGATTAGAAGCCTTGAGAATGCAAAGATCATTAGACTCAGTATTCCTCTTTAAACATAATCATGAACAAGTATCCCAACTCCCCCTCCTCACCCCCAATACACCATGTCCTTATTTCCTCTCACCCTCCTCTTTCTCCACATTTCTCTCTCAACCATTTTATGTTCCCAAGAGGTGATTAATGTCATGTGATGGACCTGCATGAAGCTAAGTGGGGGAAGTTTCTAGAAATGTGGCAGGGTCCTCTTAGGCTAGAAGAAGCTGTAGAACTATGGAGCTAGACAAGGACATACCAAAAACCTCAGGTCCTAATAGAAGCTGCACTCAAGTGGATGACAAGCAGGACTGCCAGATGCTAGGGAGAATGCAGGTCCCAAACGGGAGGCTACTGCCAAGAACAGAAACAACTGCTTTTCCAAGCATGCTACTGTCCAAAGCCCTGCCGTTTCCATGAGAGCTTCACCTGTTACACTCCCTTCACCTCCCAAGTCACTTAGATAGCTGAAGAGCCCATCAACATCCAAGCATCCACTAAAGAACTTCCACCAAGTTACACAACACTCTTCACTCTTCTACCTTGAATCTGTCCAGTTTGGGCTGTAGTGTCCTTATATACTAAAATAATTTATCCACAGGATTTTTCCAACAGTCTTCTAGAAAGGTTTACAGCTACGAGTGTCACGAAAAGATCACTATATACTGAGCACCAGCTCAGGAAACTCTGAAATGCATCCACAAAGTATGCATGTTTGGCACTTGCATAACTTTTCCAAACCCATAGGCATCCAAAAGTCACAGCATGAAATATTATGCTATAGGATCAGCTGCACTGTGGATAGCTCAGGGTTTAAGTGAACAGCTGTGCATATCATATATATTGAAATAAACATAATATTTTCCAACCAATTATGAATCAACTTATAACAGACAAAGTTTGTATGTCATTCACATGGTGTAAAAATGGATGAATCAAATAATTTGATGTACTACATAAAAATCCACCAAGCCCCACTCAAAGTAAATCATTCCACAGCATCAGTTTTACAGAGCCCAAGGAAAAACAAAGCAAAAACAGTCTAGAAGCACTGGCTGTTGAAATCAACAATAAAGTCAACCTACATTGACTCCAAAAAAATACATATGCATGTGCACATGGAAGGCAAATGAGCATTTATGTAATGCCACAGGAGGCAGACCTCCTACATATTAAGCCATAAAGTTCTGGAAGAGGAGGTTTTCATCTTCTGGAGAGCACTTGCATTTAGACAAACCATACTTTGCTCTAGATATTGCCTCTAAACTTCTCATGACCCCTCCTTATCCCTTCCAAACTGATCTGCAGTGCCAGACATGTATGGTCTTCCTCATGGTGTATCCTCCACACCACTGTCTATCCACCTTCTCCCATATAGCTTGCTTTTTGTGCATTGTGTTTAAAAATAAGTACAAGTAGACCTTCGTTTCCATGTTCACTAGAGGCTACAGTTTAGCTGAAGTCTTAAATCACCACCAAACCCTTCATCTGTGGATAGAGCACTTAAATGCCAAATGCTAAAAGCAGCTTTGCCCAGGACCAGCAGCAACAGCCATCTAATGCAAGGGCTGCCTGTAGGATCCATCCCCAGATTAGACTCCCAAAACTGACACCGAGAACATAATTATTAGTCCCAGTACTGGGCTATGAGAAGGAGGAGTTAAGAAAGGAAAACTCTGCCCAACACAAATGATTCTATCAAGAATTTCAATTAAATTGATTGATACAAGTTTGCCAGCAATAGGGAAAAGTTGCACGTACATTCACCCAGCCTTGCTTAGACTCTAAATAGCAAACTAAACCAATAATACAAGGGAATCTATAAATCTCAGTTGGGCCTGGTGACAGGCACTGAGCAAAGCTATTAGAGAAGGAGATTAACTGCAGCATTCAATTCCTTAGCTCCTCAGTTCCTTCTCTTCTCTTCCTTCTGCAAGGTCAGAACCTCAATTATTTCCCTCCACGCATACACTCCTTTCACCCTTACGTCCCAAGAACAATGCTTGTTGTATGGACTGGCAGGCTGCAACACACAAGGGCCCTACAGAAGTCGCCTGGGGGAAGGCACGACAGCCAATGTCTCTCCCAGAGAAGCCTCTGCCCTTAGGAGACAGCTGCCTGGCCACTTTCCCATGTGCCTGGTTCCAGGTTTCTCCACAGACTGCATCGCATCTACACAGACCACAGGAACTGAGGTTGATGTCAGAGGAATGTGTTATTATGCACTTGCTTGACTCTAGAGTTAAAACATACATCAGAAGGCCCCTACAGTCTGCAGGTTTGGCCTAGGCCCATCCCTTATAGGAAGGAATTAGACCATTTACCAACAATGATTCAAAACATACATATGCCACCTCAGCTCTGCACATCACCTCTGCTGCTGTTTGGCCTTTCCCCACAGAATGAAGAATAACCAGGTGTCATGGTCTTCCTCCATCAGCCCCAGTAGTCTGGTTGCGTTTTCTTTTCAGCCCCAGCAGTGGGGCTGTGTAGCTGCATGCCTGCAAACCCCAGTTGGCTTTGCCCTCCAATCCTTCGTACCAGACAGCAGCGAATTTACCAGGCTGTACACCCAGCGGGGGGTAGGAGAAATCCTGCTCATTGCAATTAGAGCCCTCAGCCAAACCACGCTTCTCTTCAACATGCTGAGAAAGAAGAAGACCCAGCCCCTCCTACTCGTGTGCATGTGCCCCCTCCCTAAGGTGATCCAAGTTTCCTAATTAGCCATCACACTGCCGCACTTACCAGAACAAACTCTACAGCACTCTAAGGGCTGCACAAAGCCACAGCGTTACTCTCGCAAAACAGAGACTGACAACAGGGAATATTCCTCTGCTCTAGCTCCTACAGCAATTGAATGGAGCAGATACAAGTAGCTACCACAGCCTTGTCCCAGTTCCTCATTGTAATGGACTAAGTACGAAACAGGGAAATGAGGAGAAACAAAGACAGAAAAAAATAAACTAGGAACAGATAAAGCAGCAAAAATAGCTAGATGCAGTGAAAGTAAATTCAGCTCTCTCATGGGGACATACAATAGTTCCCCATGACTACTCAAGAAGTTATTCCCTCTAATGGAAAAATATAAATTAGAGGCATCTTTCCTTTAAGAATGAAATCTGTGTTAAAAGCAGAGGCAAGCAGCAGCATTTTACAAGGCAGGGATGCCACAATGCTGTCAATATAAAACTACAACAGCCAATGTAAGCAGAATTTCTGAAGATATATCTTGGTAAGACAGCTGATGAGTGACCAATTAGAGGAAAGTAACTGAGATCAGCACACCAAAAGGCCATTTTGTTTTGAACTCAGAACTCCGGAAAGTGCTTTGCCAATGCACCCAAACCTGACCCACTCTTTCAGGCTTTGATAATTAAGCTTTCCCCTACACCCCTCAATCATGAACTTAACCGTCCCTGCTATGAGTACACTTCACACACCTGAAACCTGAGCATCTGCCCTCTGCTAAACTACATAGCAACATGCAAAACATCAGAAGTGCAAGCTTGTATTTAATGAACTAACATAGTCTGTGAAGCCCAGCACCCTCAGAGATGAAGTAGTGCACTACCTTATCTACATCTCTGAAGATAATCTGCTCTTTATTATTCTCCAGGGAGTTTTCCTTTTTCTATGCAGGGGGAAGTATGTGTGTGTGGGGTGGAATAGAGAAAATAAAGGCAGAAAGAACAAAAGAAAAAAGAACAAACAAACAATTCATTTGATGGGGGTTATGGTTCCTGAACTACACTAACAGAAGAGAGAATGAGACAGCAACTGCAAACACAGGAAAACAGCCAGCCGTTTCGGTAAGACTGTTGTCTCCTGTGACCTGCTGTGATGGAAGGGAAGGAAGTAAGTATCCCCAAGGCCCATCTGAACTCATCTCCTTTTAACCACTGTGGCAGGAGCTGTGCTGACAGACTCCCATCTGCTGGTAGATCAGATACCACAGAAGACACTGGAAAAAACAGACTCCATTATTAGGAGAAAGTTATACATGTGGGTACATTAACACTACTCATCTAATGCTTGCAAGCATGCTAGGGATTCCCCAGGAAATTCTAATCCGCTCCCACTACTATTACTTTGCAGTTGTCAGATGGAGGGCTTATTTACAGCTCAAGGGGAGAACTTCAATGAACAGCTCTAAACTTGGTGAACAATAAGCCATCCTCCTGAAGCAGGACCCACAGAATCTATTCTTGAAACCCAGGCCAGAACAACAACTGAACTTTCTACAGCAATTTTTTGCTATTCCATTACTCACAGGGGAGTGAAATAGTTGCAACTTTATCACCCTGTTGCTGCACTGTCCTCCCATAAGCAGTCCTTATCTACCGAGTCTCCCCACCTTCAGTAGTTAAGTCCCTTAGTACTGTGCAGCTTTCATTCACATCAGTCACGTTAATAAACCCCTTCAGAGTACAGCCCCAAGTCATGTTTGATAGCTCCCTCTGAGGCGTGATGCACATCTAAGCTCTAAAGATTTTCCACAGGAGACCATGATGGGAGATAGGCTTACAGAAAGTGAAAGATGCTTTATTACCCTGTTAAAGACAGATCCGTGGCTGCAATTTACTGAGCAGTAAGACATGCAAGAAGTAAAATTTGTCCAAACACAACGAACAGCAAATGACCCAATCTCGACACCTATGAAGGGAAACAAAGACTTTAGCTCAACAGCTGTCATGCCAGGACAGGAGTTATTACTACTGATAAAAGCAACTAAATCCTAACAAATAAATCTATCCTACACAGAAGCAACAGGAGAGAGGGGAGGACAGAAGAAACATACAGGGACAAGTACTCATTTGGTATGGGCAAAGACAGACCTGTAACAGGCTGCACATGACATGGTAACTGGGTTATGAGAACAGGATCTGACAAACTCAAACCTTGAATATAATACCAATGGTTCCCACAGTCTCCAGCATCATTCAGTATGTTAGTTTTTGGTGAACTGAAGCAGCAGGATTCAGTCTGTAGGGCAGACAGGGGGAAACCAGGAATTTAGGGCTGTTCCAGCAGATCTGCTGGTTGATCTGGCTGAGGTAATTCCTCTCCCCACGCCTTGGTTTCACTGCATAGAGAGCAGGCACACAGCACATTTTATGAAGCATTTTCTGTCATAGGAAAGTAAGTCTCTTTTTTCCTTAGAGAGTTACAAATTATGATGCTTCCAGGTTTTCATATCACATGAGGCACTGTTTGGCCTTTTTATTACCTAGTTTGTGAGCAGCAAAAGCAAAGTAAATCTAGCAAACACTTGGCTTGCCTCCACGATAAAGCAGGACAAATTAAAAACCTCGCATTTATGAGAAGTCTCTCTTGACCAAAACGACCAAGCATCACTCCTTGGATTTTGTCACTGTGTGGAAGAGTCACCCAGCAACAGGCCGAGAAAGCAGGAGCTGAGCTTTTGCCCAAGCAATGACTCGGCATGGTTGCATTTCAGAGGAAGCACCGGAGGGGCCAGGCAGCTGTGAACAAGCCTGCTCTCATCCGGGAGAGGGCACTGGTAACACACATTACCCAAACCTTCAGGCTGCCAAACACCAAAACGACAGAAAACTAATACTGAATTAAAATACGGATTAATATTGTCTTGATGGTCTATCAATTTTATGACCTGTAAAATTAAATGCTGTGCTCTCCTAAACTAATGCAGGTAAGCCCTCTGCACTTCTGTAAAACCAAGAGTATTCCTTACCAAGGGATCTGTAAATGCATGTACACCATGGAAGACACCAAACTGTGTGGTTTGGTTGATAACACTGGAGGGAAGGAATGCCATCCAGAGGGACCTTGACACACTTGTGAGGTGGGCTGATGCCAACCTGATGAAGTT
>JAOEHY010029861.1:0-17398 GCA_025447955.1 Psilopsiagon aurifrons | reverse complement strand
AAGTTGGGGCTGTTCATCCTGGAGAAGAGAAGGCTGCATGGAGACCTCATAGCAGCCTTCCAGTATCTGAAGGGGGCTACAGAGATGCTGGGGAGGGACTCTTCATTAGGAACTGTAGTGATAGGACAAGAGGTAATGGGTACAAACTTAAACAGGGGAAGTTTAGATTGGATATGAGGAAGAATTTCTTTACTTGTTAGGGTGGTGAGGCACTGGAATGGGCTGCAGTGTTCAAGGCCAGTTTGGACAGAGCCTTGGGCAACATGCCCATGGCAGGGGGGTTGGAACTAGATGACCTTAAGGTCATTTCCAGCCCTAACCGTTCTATGATGCTATGAGCTTTCACCTTGTAGTGAGATGCATCTCAATGTGCTTTTCACTGCATACACTCAGCCTCTGGCTCTTTCGCTGGACTCCTTCCCTTTTTCTCACCCCTTATGGCTATTGCTTGTGACAAGCCACGTAAGGCATCAGGCCCAGTGCACACATACAAAGCAGATTTCCAAGAGAGAGAATATTCAATGGGCATGCCTGCAAAAATGTATGTCCTAGAATCTGTGAATATAGAGCTTTACCTGCAAGTTGTGGTTTATCTTGGACTCCTTTCTATGTTGATCTCTGTAGAGCTGCTGCTGCCCTGCATCTCCTTTCTTTCTTTTCTAGAGGCTTCAAGCCTCTCAGGCCAGAATGAGTTTGTTGCTTCCACACTGCAACATTTGGAATAGGTCTGCACGCAAACTAGGCTCATGCCAACACTAGAGATGTGAGGTTATTTCAGATCTTGCACTAGGCTAGTGATGAATTAGGAGAAATCATCCATGCAGTAACTCACATTCAAGCTACTTAAGTCCAGTGTTAGCTCTTCCAAGAGATAGAGACATCTCACCCTAAAGTCCCTCACAAAGTACCAAAAGCAAGGCTGCTGTAGAAGATAACATTCAGGAGACTCATCAGTTTGCAGTATCCTCAGCAGCTTTCATTTTTCAAACTTGCCACTAAGGACCTGTTTCATCCTGAGCCTCTGACTCAGCCCGAGCAGCCTCATTTGCCAAATCTTGCTCCAAACAGCTGTAAGTTGCTCTCCTCACTGCACAAGAGAATGTAACCCTTGAGAAATAAATACAACTCCTCATGTAGCCTGAGCTGTCAGCACTCCGGTAATATGTTCACAGTGCCTTGCAACAAACACACAATCATTTGTGAACCCAAATCTGGATGTCCTGTCCGAGGTGTGACCATCGTCACGCCTGTGAGTGGCGGGTTGGCTTGTGATCTCCCTGCTCTGTTAGCCCAAAGCCCAAAAGAGTAGCGAAAGGAGATAGTGCATTACCTGCCAGCAACCTCAGGTTTGCGACACACGTGGGCAGTTTGGGTTTCATCCAGTAGAGGGCAATACTAACACAGGAAAGAAAAAGTAAATTGCTGCATTTCATGCACTAAAATAAACAAGCAAAGGAATTAAAAGCCCTGATCTTGCAGCACTGAGCACAGAACAAAGCACCTGGGTCGTCCATGTGCTTGTTCCATCAAATATCCTTCCCGGGGCTGGCACCATTTGATGGAAGGTTGCCCTGCACTAAATTTCCAGATGCTCGTTTCAGGTGAGATTTTTACTATTCTGATTGTAACAGAGGAGATGGTCTGTGCTTGGTCACAGTAGAAATACAAACAAACCTTTTTTACTGTTCACTGATTAAGAAACAGCTCCATCCCACCCTACTCTACTCTGTATGTTTGATAAGACCCAAAAGATCAATGCATTATTATTTGTCCCAGACTGGTCTGTTTGTTACTATTTCTTACAAACAAAGAGATAAAATATATCAGCATTTAATGGTAAATGTAATGGAACCGCCTTTTGCTTGTTAGGATTGTTAGGACCTGAAATTAACTCTCTATAACCAAACACAGGCACATAATCATCACACATTTCTAAAGCTTGTGACAGTACTATCACAAACTGTGCCCTAATGGCATCCTTCCACAAGTTTCAAAGGTTAACTCCATATGTTTTAAAAAAGACTTTTCCCCTGTTTCATAACTAAAACTCTCTGCTTCTATAACCTTTCCATCCCATTACTTCAAAACAGTTTACAAACATAAAGGAGTGAATTCTCACAATAAAGTTTGCTTTTCTTCCACTCAAGAAACACCCTTCTTTAGAGACTAGAAAGTTAAGGCACATGATGTGACTGCAAGTTCCCCCAAGGTTATCTGCAATGGAACAAAGATGTCTTCAGTCTTGTATTTTAGCCATTTAACCGTACTGCTATTCATGTGTACCAGCACTAGATACTTCTCTTTCCTCTCTGAAGTCCTCCGTTGTCTTCTGATTGTGGAGCTGGGAGATGAAGAGAAACTGCTTTTCCATTCAATGTGCTCTGCTGTTATGTTTGTTTGCTTATAAGCAAGATAAGATATTTTATAATGTTTTGTTCGTTCAAATTAATTTTTCTTTCTTAAACATAACCACCCAGGACTATCTTTCCACAGGGTTTTTTAAAAATCAAATAATCACCTCCGAAAGCATCAGACAAGTCAAGTCCCACAGTGACCAAACTCAGTATTAGGAAATAGCATATTACACACGGTTCAGTGCTAGCCAAGAGTAATTTACCAAAATCAGTGTAGAAAGGGCTGTTGAAATCAGAAAGAAACACAACTTTTTCATCCAGGGAAACGTACTAGAGACTTTACAAATCTTCACAGGCCCAGATTTCCACATATATGCTTAAACACCCAGCTTTCATGGGCCTCTTTGGGACTTCCAATACTTGGCAGCAGTAAGATGACATATTTTTTTTGTGAATGTGAACCTCACTTCTTCCCTCTGCCCTGCAGCCAGGCAGAGCCAATTCCACACAGCATCAGAGATGTGAACTCTCTCGGTTTATGTAATGGTAATTTTTTTAAGCTATCTATGATCATGTTTGTGGTAACAACTTTCTTCTAAGGTAGAAAAGAGCAATTTAGACATAGGGTTAGGTACAGGCATACACCTGACAGAACACACAGCCATGACATAAAGCCTATCATACACAGACACAGTTACTGCACCTCCCAGGCACAAAAGAGTGACAGCCTGTTCACCATTCTTCCTTGCATCAAGACTGAAAAAGAACCATTTTACCACCTGTTGCCATGGATGTTCTTTAAGTTATTATCACAAGAGCACTAAGGACCCTAAATGCCTGGGAACAAGGAGGCCTGGATTGTGTCTCATGTCTCACAGCTACACCAAAACTCTCTCCATGTCATCTTGACTTCTCTCTCCCTTTCAAAGTGGAGATAATGACATAACTGTCCCCCCCCCAGCAGTGAGTTTTAATGTTACTCAAGTTCATTACTGGCGACATAACATTGCACTATGAGAGAGCAGCAAGGACAGGATCTTAGGGTCAGAAGAGACCACTAAGCCAGTTAGGCTAACTTCTGTTAAGGCTCGACACAAGATACTTTAAGGCATTGCCACTTAAAATACTGGAAGATTTTATGACCACTACTACCCCTGAATCTTGCCACACTACCCCTGTGGTCAGCACTTTGCCTCTAACAGGTAACTAGTGCGGGGATTTGGTGATAGCACTGCTTGTTTGAGTGTGACAGGGTTGTTTCTAACAAAAATAATTGCTTATTTAAATAAGGTATTTTCTTCCTACCACATTAAAGAGAATCAATTTGTGGCATCAGCACTTTCCCTGCCAGCAAATTAAAGATCCTGTAAGTAAGACTGTAAGGATAGGGTAATTGTGTTGTCCTGTGTAAGAGAGGCTGAGACAGCAGCAGCTTGTGCACTGCCTAGGGAAGGCAGGGAGCCATGCTTTAGAGACAGAACCAGCTCTGTGCCTCCCCAGTGCTCTCCAAACTGACACGCTTGGTCACTGTCACCATATGAAATACTGCCTAGCTGGGATTATCCTTGTCATCTTCCTGCAGCATGAAGCTGTTATTGCCTGGGAAATAGTTCAAAGCTGGAAAATAGGCTCAGCCTGAGACCTGGAAAACATCAGAGTGTGTATATGGGGGAGCTTCTGTACCACTCACAAAAGCAAGCAACTCCTAACACTAAGTAAGTTGATACCAGGCAACAAGCAGTTAGAATGCTTCCTGCATGCAGCTCTCCAAATACATCTTGGTTTAAACACCAAGTCCATCAGCCAGCCCCACACAGGGCATAGGTGCCTTCCTTCATATGTCATTGAACCTAGAAACGACCCCACCATCCCCACAGAGTTCAGACACTGACCCTGCTCTGCAGCCTTGGAGCTTCCCCCATGCCACACACACACACAGAGCAAAATCAGCACACCTCAATCCACACACCCAGTGCTCCCCTGAGCAACCTGACCCCTGTGCAACGTTTCATGCTCCCCCCACTCCCTACCTCTGCCATCCCACCTTAGGCAAGCCAGCCCAAGCCAGCCTCCCATCCGATATGTCTCACAGGCAAAGAAGACTTCACTCCAGACACTTGTAACAGAAGGGGAATTTAAGGGCTCTATTACAGTGCATTTCAATGAACAGCTCACTCATACAGCATGATTTTTTTGTCCTCTGTATGAAGCATCTCCTTACAAACCTAAGAACATTTCCTAAACAAATACTACCATATTTTTAAACCTAATCAGTTTCTAGTTCTCTTGTCTCCTTAAATGTACTGAGGCCTTTCCCATACATTTTATGCAAGTTTAATAACTTCCAAATACATACCAATATGAAAACTGCTCCAAACTTCATTGCTTCAAGATAGATCACACAATTTCAGTCCTACATGTACAAAACCTAATGCAAAGACTAACTTAATCAGACTCACATTCCACAAGTCCAGATCTGCAAGTTGCCAGGTGGTTGGGGCTTACCAGGGCTGTCAAATACTAACTACAAATATCAGCTACAAACTGATGTTCGGAGTTTAAAGTGTAAACCACATCTAAAGTCATCAAAGTATATAATTCTGTATGCTTATTCCAGCCTCCATGCTGAAAAATAGCACTGAGTTTCTATTAAAGAAATAACTATGTTTATCACACCCACACACAGATGTAAATAACCTAAGTGCTGGATATATGGCCTAATCCTTTGATGCTAAGGTGAAACAGTATCTTTAACTACTATGGAAAATAAACCAACTACTGAATAAACCAGGAACAAAGGATAGTAAGTGAAATAGATACCTTAAACAATATTTGTGAAAGGCTCTTTGAGTAGCTTTGCTATTTTAGTATGTTCTCTTTAAATTGCCCATAAGGCCACGAGGGACAAATGGCAGGGTATATTTAAGCAGCATGATTTATCTCCCTTTTAATTTTTAATTTCCCAGTAGAAGTGGCAGTGTTATCTCTAGAAACTCACTTGCTCAGGGGCATTTTTATAGTCTCCAGCTTTGCATGAATTCTCCCTAGAGATAGTAAAGTCCCCTGACTCTCATCTAGCAAACATCTGACTAAATTGCCTATTAGACAATAATGCCCTCCAGCAGGAGGGGAAACACAGCTCTGTCCCTGTGACACCCCTTCCACCCTCCCCCAGTAACTAACACAGTAGAGAAGACTGCAACAGCCACCAGTTTGTGGGGAAAAATAATCAGTGGGTGAGGTGACTTCCGAGAGTTCAGAGTGTCTCGGGAGCACAGGGGTAAGCCGGCTTGAATGGGGATTTCACAGCTGACTCCTAAGGTTTCAGAGTGGTGTTTTTCCTTCCTCTCTCCCTAGCAAGGACAACGCAGACCACTGCAGGGTTAACCATTTAGCTCCTGCACTCCAGCATGCACTCTACAAACTGGCAAATTCAAAGCCCTCTGAAAAAGACTGAGATGACACAGCAAGAGACAAATGTCAAACATGCCCTGAAAACACAGAAATCAGCCCTGCATTCCCAGCATTAAATGATCTCTGGCAAACACAGCCTCACTCACAGAAAGGATCCCTGCTGGCCTCTCATCTGCCAGGGCTGTGTATCAGCACAGCAACCCAGCAGGGAAGAGTCAGGAGGTGTCTTCCCCATCTTTAACCCTCCTGAAAAAAAAAAACCAACCAACATTTCTCCAAAAGACTAAGTATTTCAAGAGGTGGGAAACCGTTGCAGAACTGAGGGTAACAGCAATGAGTTTTGCACAGCGCTGTTGCCCTCAGTAGCTGCGCTTGGGGATTTCCCTGACAGCAGTTCAAGCATTTGCACCCCAAACCCCACTTACCATCACTGTTCCTGAGCATCCTGGTGCTGGGTGCATCCCCTCCTTGTGAAGCTATGCACTTCACCTTCCTGAAGAGAACTGCTCCCCCCTGAGAAGCTTCAAACAGAAAGCTTCAAAATTCAGTTGTTTTGTTGGGTTTTTTTTCCTTCTCTGCCCTACCTTGCTGGAGACCATCCAGGATTTATAGTTCTGGGGCTGAATTCTTCTCTCTAAAGTAACAGCAATGAGGGTAAAGGAACAAGACCCACGGAAATGAGCTCAGAATCCAGCCACTAGCTTTCTGTGCCCTGGATCAGCCAGGGATGCGAATGCTGCATGGAGAGTTGCTTTGCTCAAGGGAAAGTGTGCTTCATGCAGCAGGAGCATCTCCAGCTAGTAGTCTCCAAAACAAACAGTACTAGGGATGAAACAACTATGCTCTTTACACTGCTCTTGCAGTATACATTTGCTGCAACCTTCCCAAAACAGACTACTGCTAGGGCTCCACTAAAATAAAAGTACTCTAAAATACATTTCAAACTTACTAAAGCAAAATGCATATGCATTACAGTGCAGCAACATGGAATTGAACTGGCTGTGACAAAGACTGACTGGATCAGTTAGAGTTATTTTATACCCGATTTCAATTACTTTGCTATACAAGTAAGTGAAGGTCACAGAACAATGTAGTGGCAGGGCTGTGGATGGATCCCAGGTGACTGACTACTAACCCCTCCTCCCCTCCAGCCCTGGCATATCTCTAAACTACCAAACAGCACAGGAGCCCCTTATCAGCAAGTGACAGATGCAAGTGGGTCTCCAGGGTGGAAAAAGGAGAAAAAGAGGGTCCCCTAGGTTCTAAGGGGGATGACAGGTTGCTGGGGACATCACTTTTCACTATCTACTATGCTTATTTTTCATTAGATTCCACAGACCAAATTTACTTGGCTATTAAGCAGAAAGGCTCTAAGGGACCAAAAAAGGACAAATTAATTCCTGATTTATGAACAGAAAATTCAATAACCATAAGGGTAAATCAGCATATTGCTCATTTACCAAATGATCGTTTCATGGACAAAACTGGGAATAAATCCAGGAATAAAAAATAAAAGCAGGAGGTCTGCGGTTCTACTGCTGGGTGTCTAATACACAAAAGCATATTATGGAAAGCACTATTAATTCAGTCACCTGGGGGAATAACGGTACCACTGCAAAAAAGAGTATTTAGACTCAGTGTATACTAGGGCTAACCCAGTCCTAAAGGTTGTCACAATATTAGATATGTCCTCAACCTGCTGTAAATACAAAATTTACGTATTTTGTATGGATGTACATATATGTGTGCTAACATTTTCAACTTCCCGTAGCATCATCTGCTTTTCTAGTCCTCTGTCCTTTCACATCTCCACTACTGAACCAGAATCCTCTTTGCAGCCTCCTGTTATTCCATGCTTTACTTCTGTGCATAGATCTGGTACAGGACAGCGCACTGCCACACTGAGCACTGAGCTATGGCAAACTTACCTCAGCTATGAGCTAACTTTAATATAACTGAGTGCTAAGTAAGATGCATAGGGATCTGGGAAAGCAGTTAGCTCTTACAGCTGAACGATAGAATGCCAGAAGTTGTGACTGAAACAAACAACAGTCCACAACTGAGGGAACAGGAACCGTGGCAGTCTGACTTCTACCAGCCAACGTAACACCATCACACAGTAAGAATATGCAGACTGGAAAGTGTTCAGATAGGGCCTCTGAAGAAACACTGCTTAATGCATAAACCAAACATGCAAATCCAGTTAGCAAAAACTGCACCAATATATCTCAAATTACATCTGCAAAACTTCCAATCAAGAAGCAAAGTGGATGAAACTCGAACTACAGTGTGGCAACCCCATCAGCACCACCATATCTTCTTGGAAAAAACCCTGTGGTGTTTGCCATTAAAAGAAAGTAGTAAGTTAGAAATAACTGTCATACACAAAGCAAAGCTTCTATTACAGAAGGCAAACAAAAGTCTGTTTGGCTGTGGAGAAGACAGAACAAATGTCGTTTAATCACAAATGTACAATTATTTATACTTTTTTAACTGAAAAAATCCCTACATAATGTAGACACGCAACTATCTTCTGCAAACATGGTATCCAATGTCAGATACGGATACACAAATCCTAACAGTCATTTCACACCAGCAATACAACATATGGACATTTTAGCCATTCTACCTATAGATATTATACAGGGAGACACACATTTCAGAAAACTTTATCCTGTTTGAAAAGGATAAGCAGTGAAGAGACTAGAATTTAATCACCATCAACCTGGAAATCTCAATAGGCTTCACAAAACTGGTGAATATCAGCCTTAGCCAACTGTGTGACAAATTTGAGTGACAGGTTAAAGGACTTGCCTTGAGATCAGACTGACCCAGTGGCAGAACCAGCAGCTTTGTGTCCAACTCCTGTGCTTTAAACTCTAATGCAATAACTCCTTTCCTTATCCAAAAATAGAAAGCCAGGTGACCTACTCCTCAATTATCATAGAATGATAGGAAGGTTGGAAGGGACCTTAAAGATCATTTAGTTCCAACTCTCTGCCATGGGCAGGGACACCTTCCACTAGACCAGGTAGCTCCAAGCCCTGTCCAACCTGGCCTTGAACACTGCCAGGGATGAGATAACCACAACTTCTCTGGGCAACCTATGCCAGGGCCTCACCACCCTCATCACAAAAAGTCTCTTGCCAGTATCTGCTTTACATCTAACCTCTTTTAGTTTAAAGTTGTTAGCCCCTTTTTTGACACTACAGGCCCTGATAAAAATTTCGTCTCCATCTTTCATATAAGCCTCCTTTTGAGTACTGAAAGGCCACATCAAGGTATCCTCCTTTTATCCAAGCTGAAGAATAGCAACTCTCAGCCCTTCTTCATAGGAGAGGTGCTGCAGTCCTCTGACCATTTTTGTGTCCCCCCCACCCCCCAAAGCTGCTTGGACAGATCCAGGTCTGTCTTGTACTGGGGACCCCAAAGCTGGATGCAGAACTCCAGATATGGTTACATGAGAAGAGAATTCAGGAGGAGAATCACCTCCCTCAACCTGCTGGCCATACTTCTCTTTATGCAGCCTGGGACAACATTGACATTCTGGGCTGCAGGCACACATTGCCAGCTCATGTCTTTTACTTTTTGCTTTTTAAAATAAAACAGGAAAAAATAAAAGTACAAATTGTACAAAACCCTAATTACTGCCTAGCATTGGAAAATACTATACAACTGGGATAGCCCAGCAGGCAAGATACATTGATCTCATGTCCTTCTCTTTCTTAGAAAGACATTAAAAGTAAAGAGATACAAAGCATCAAGGGAAATTCATCTGGGCATCAACTCCACCTCTGCTCTCCTCTCAGTAGGTCCTCTCAATAACCCTCAATCCCCAACCCAGACTCCACAACCTCTCCTCAGACCACATCTCCAGCAGCACTGAATGCAATTGCTATAATTGATGTGCTGCTTTTGTTAAGATCATGGTATCAATAAACAGAAGTAAAACAAGCTGCTAAGGAAGATGCAGGAAATCTGTTAGAATGGATGCCTGTAGTGGCTGGCATAACAACTGTTGATGGCCAATTCATAAATCACAGCTGGATTCTTCGGGAAACTTGTAACTTCCAGGCGATGTCCCTCATAAAACAACAACAGTATGAGGAAACAAATGAGAGACTGCTGTTAAAGTCCCTGTAAAACCTTCGCTGTGCCAGTCATGGCCTCAAAAGCTAACAAGAATCCATTAGTCTTAAGTTACCAGGCTCAGAAGCAGCTAAAAATCCTGCTGAAAATGTCAGGCAACAAGCCCTCTCACCTTCTTTTCCAGAGAAGTGAGAAGCTGCACTTCAGACATGCTCTTTGACCTCTCTCAAGGCCTGCAGTTCAGAGAGTCCACTGACCCAGAAAGCAACGCAATACCCATCAAAGGTCACCCAGCACTTCAGAAGCATCCAGTTCCTGCAACTGTATCACAACCTAGCCAGCACACTGACACTGCATGCACCCACTGCAGCAACCAGGGGCTGCTAAGGGAGTGACCAAAGCACATGGCAGCCCTGGAGGTTCTGACTTGAAGGTGACTGCGTGCAAGCTGTGGCAAAAGACCTGAAAACACAGCTGTGTGGCTGGGTAACCCAACCAGCTGAATGTCACCCTGCATTCAAGGTGGTACACTGAAGCCAAGGTACCACCCAGAAGCCGATCTGCATCATCCGCTGCTTCACTATCCCCACAGCTTGGCAGGCTCAGTCTTTGCAGCAGCCCAGATGCGGAAATGCTACACTACTTCTGCTGCCCCATCTTCACCCCAGGGCAGCCACAATGGTGTCTGTCCCTGCCTCTATCCCCAGTACCCTCTAAAATGGCAGCATTAGTATTTGGCCTCTTCCCTCTGGCTTTCACAATCCTCAGGATGCGCAGGGTCCCTGACCACAAAATACCGGTAACCAACTATCCTATGCCTATCACACGGATGAACTAGCAAACCGGAGCACCAGTTTGGGATCCTGCCTGAACTGATTCCTGGACTCCTTAGCTCTTCCACATCCTCGTTCTCCCATCTCCCTATCTGTGATGCCTGATCCATGTCAATAGTGCTGAGAAGGTAAAGAGGAGGATAGAAAGGGGTTTACAGGTGACAAATATTCCATATAAATTCTTAATGGCAATAAATTTATATTTATGATGATTTATTAATGTGTTTATAAATGCATAGACTGGCCTAAGGCATCATTTGATTGTGTTAGAGGTTGTTGCTGCTTGCAGCTGAGGATGATAAATAGCACCTCGTATGCAACAGACACAAGAGACTTCTTGGTATGCAAACAGTTTATCCTTTAGGGCACCACACTCTTTAGGGCCAGGGCCATACACTGCAGCCTTAAAAGCTGTAACTGCTGCAGCCCTCCTAAAATCCTCATCTTCCTAGGGTCCCACCAGGAATATCTATAGACTCATTCGGTGAGTTGAGGCTACCACAGCTAAAGTTTATTTCAGCTTGTATTCACAGGCCAGTCTCCTTCCTGAGGAGCTCCTCTCACACATTATCAGGCTGTCTGGCTGGCACGAGGGTCATGCAAGCATTTCCAGCTGGGCAACACTGTTCACTCTATCACAGTGTACTGGCTTACCCAGCAAGGCATGAACTCAATTTGGGCTGCCTTCTTCTCTAGCATGTGTTACAACACTACTATTTGGCACTTACATTGCATCTTTCATTTAGGAATCTCAGAATGCTCTCTAGCAGCATCATAATCCTCAATTTCCTTTCTTCATTTAAGGAAATAATTCACATAGGTCCAAAATGGGAATGGGAAAAAGATTCTTCAGTAGCTCCGCAGTCTTGATCTACTAGTTATTCCTCAATATACCTTACAGCCAAGAAGAATTAACAAAGTGCACACTCTGAGTATCTCACAGCACTTAAATGCTATAAACTTAATCCGGTTTATAAACCATTATTCATACAACTGAGGCACAGAAATGGCAACTAACTTGGCTATGGTCCTACAACCATTTAATGTCAATCATTTAGTTAACAAACTAAAGATGAGCAACACCACTGTTGTTTTGTTGTTAAGAACAAAAAATTCTTGTGATAAAAAGTGCAGGAATAGATGCTAACTGCTGTAATTCCTATTCAATACATAAGGGATGAGACCATGAATCTCCCACCACAGCCCTTATGCAAGAGCCTTTTGGGGTTTGGGTGGGATCATTATGCTTGGATGGTTTGTGGGTTTTGGGCTTTTTTGTTTGTTTCTTTATTATTCCTGTTAGGAGATCCTAGGTATGCAGGCCACTTTACCAAGAGATTCACACCTTTCATTATGGCAAGAGCAATAGGCAACAGCCTCAACAGAAATACCACAAACAAGGACACAATAAAGAATAATGCATAAAGATCATAAAGAATTATGATAAAGAATCAAAAATAAAGAATGCTGATGCCACGAGCTCCCTCCTCTCAGGCAGTTAGCACCTGACAATCTTTGCACCTTGAGCACATGCTGCACAATCCTGATCTACAGTGTGCAACTCTGACCTAAAAGCTGAGGGTCCAGAGGTAGTGGCTATAGCTGTTGTGTATACCATACCGCCTTGAACATAAAGCGAGTACTCAGTCAACAATAAATAACTAATAGATCTAATCAGGCTTCAGGGTGTGCACTTCTTAAAACAATCCCAACTTCACTTTAACTCTAATCTCTCTGGTTTGTTTTTTTTTTTTCCTTCCATGCTGCTAAACTTTGATGTTGAAAATGAAGGAATGAGGGCCTCCAGTATCACTGCCATCAAGGTAATAGATGTGATAGGCTTGCCACTGACAAAGTTATTGATTAAAATTTGTCAGAAAATGCATGGTAAAGGCTGTAAGAGGCTTCAAACAGGAGGAAAAAAAAAAAAAAAAAAAAGGAAAAGAAGTAGTAAAATGTATTTGACTCCCAGAAGTGTATTTCAAAAGACTGAAGGTCAATTATCCCAGCAATTTACAGCCAGTCTCAACAATTTGGCTTGATTAGAGAGTATAATACAATAGAGGAGTTCTCCTCACTCCATCTCCCCACCCTCCCTTCTTTAGCAGCAGGTTTGAATGTCTGAAACTGCAGAAGTGCGGGGCACCTATATTGCTGAATAAAGCAGCAAATAAGCATTTGTCAGTGGATCCTGGCAAGTGCAGGCTTAGAGAATACATGCTAACTAGCAAACATTGTGGGAGGGTTTCAAAAGCTTTAAAGATTGGGTTGGCTCCGCAGACAGAACCTGGATACTTCAATCACCAAGGTCATTTGATTGGTGGGGATTATCAGTTATTGGAAGGAGATTTGACAATTGGCAAGTGGATTTGTATGGAAAAAATTGATAGTTTTGTACAAACTAGTCATCCTCACCATGTCCCTCTTTCCTTCTGCACTGACCTGCCAGAGACAGGACATTTGCCCACTCGAAATGGGTTGGTACCTTCCTGCTGTACAAGCAAAGCATACTCATACACCCAGATCAACCTTAAAAAGGCCAAACATGTCTATGGTGTAAGTGCTTTGTCCATTGGTTACTGCAGATGCACATAAATAATGACTTCCCAACCAATAGGATTATGAACCCATTAGGCATGCTCCTATCTGCCCATGTGCTAAGGGGTTGATAAGTATTTTCTTTCTGTTCTTTCCTTCCTTTCATAGGTTATCAACTGCTCGCTTCCTCTCTCCTCTCAGAACAATCAAGGTCTACAAAAATCTTTCTGATGTTTTACTCCAAATTGTTTCAAGCTTCCTTTTCCCCAAATGCACAAAGCTGTCTTCCCCCACAGGGGAGCAGAAGGGGTTAAAAGCCCACCCTCATTCTCCTTGATGGAGGCCATCCAGCCATGACCCTGGCTGAGCGGCAGACACATAGGAAGTGGATTATCAATAACTTTTTTCTACCTTCTTTCACCCTCCCTCTGTACAACGTCAATGAGCTGGAAAATGAAAGGAATAATGCAGGTTTAAGAAGCTAATAATTAGGTCACAGCTGATCTCAGCTTGGATCAGCTGACAGCTGGTGCCCATCCTGCCCTAGCGAGCAGGGGGTCTTTCAGGGCTCACAGGTTTAGGCCAGCCTCCTCTTCTCTCTTCACTCTACCTCTCTGTTCCCAGACTCATGAAAAGCAAAAATTGGCAACTGTAATGGCAAATCTACTAGTTTCCATCCACAGCAGTTTACAGGGAAATGACTTTGCTTGCTTCTGTCCTAAATTACCTTAAATCCTCTTTCCTGTTACCTCACCAGCACCACAGCCGACTTACTGCTCCAGTTCTGTCCCCTTTCTCCCCAATTCCATCCTGCCCACTCCTGAACATAATCCCAATGTTTGCTTGTTTTAGCTTCCATAATCCTGTTGTTTTGCAAATCTCCTCACCATAATCCTGCTTTTGTCTGTCAATACAATTTGTTTGCTGTGGGGAGGCAGGGAGGTGAAATGTTGCTGGGAATGGAGAAAGCCTTTGCTGCTGGTTTTCAAGGCTCTACCTACTTCCACACACACCCTGGGAGATGTGGCACTGCTTTCCACTCAGCATTGGGGGTGGGGCACGACTTCCAAGATGAAGAGTTTGCTGGGTCAAAATCAACAAACTGGACTGCTGCAGAATTAATAGTGTGATAGCAAAGATGTGCTGTTATACATCCCTGCACATGCTGGAGGGAGAACAGGCAAGAAAAAGCAAAGGAAGAGAAGCTCCGCTCTCTCCTGAGGAAGGGCTTTCACTGCCATTTTTACCTGCACAAAGCAGGACAGAAGCTGAGGAGTGAGGCACTGCTGTAGGCAGTGACACAAATGAAGACAGAACAAAGTCTGTATCGCTTGCACACTAACGCAGTGGCGATGGGTAGACAAACAAACTGCTAATTGATTGGTAGGAGTTGTGGAAATTTTGTGTTTGCATGAATAAAGAATCAGCTTAATCAGACTAATTCCTTCCAGTCAAAACACAACATGGGCTCCAGAACTCACAGCAGAACTCTGCTGCACCAGCCAAGTTTCACATCAGAACAAAGGGGCTACAAATTCCACTCAATTTGGATGCAAAACTGAGAGTCAGGCCAAGTGCCCAGAAAATACTTCTGATTCAGACAACCACCCACTGAAAAAGGATAACAAATGATGAAACTAAGCAATGTTCTTGATTTGGAGTTGTTTGCAAATATTTTGGAGAGTTATAGTACCTGAGCAAGCAGCTCCTCAGAAGTGCTGAAGCGGACAGGAAACAAAGGGGCTGCATGCCATTGCAGGAGTGACAGAAAATCAACAGTGGTGCTTTTCAAGAGATTGATAAAAGTATCATTCACACCACTTCCCTCATGCCAGCTTTCTACCTCAGGTCTCCTACTAGGAAAAATGTATTAAAGCACTTCCATTGCGCAAGGGAAGTCTGGCTTAAGCTCTTTGCAGAGAAAAAGGATTTCTGGATTTACACTTAGCTAAGCTTCAGACCCAAGCACTTGGGATGCTCAAAACATCAAGTTGCAGGTGCTATTCATCCTGCACTTCCCATTGCAAAGCTTGCTCTATAAAATGTTGTTGACCAAATACTTGTTCCAAAGTACATTACCTGAAAAAGTACATTTGGGGAAGCATCACTGAAGTTAGTAACTTTCATTACTATTTATGCAACATTTGGATTTCAGTATGCAAGGCTTGTTTGAAATATTAAGGGTTAAGTCAATTAACTAGAGGGCTCAGCCTATTGGAGATTTTAAGGCAGAACAAATACTCACAACCTATAAATCAAATAAGTCACCAAAGGCCAGCAAGCATTATTAAAAAAAAAAAAAAAAAAGCCAAAACCCCAAAACCAAATAAACAAAACCCCACAAAACAAACAAACAAAAACAAGAAAAAAAAAAGGCATTTTATGAAGATGTTTATAAACCTACATGAGCACAGCACAAGAACATAGTCATGCTATGGAAATTTACAGCTGAAACCAATGCTGCATAACCAGGGCTTACACAAAGAAGCTGAGACTTTGAGGAAGGAATCACGTGCAGAGCTTGAGACAGCAGCTGGGACACCAAAAAGTTCCAGTACGGCTGAGTGGCCCTTCTCACACTAAGTTTCAAGTACATCAGGAACCCGTTATCCACCAGCTCATTCCAGAATATGTTGTGCTTTAGCTTCCTTCAAGTAGGAGATCCTTTCCTCTCCCTTGTCCCCTTTTGCTGCCCTCCAGCTACAGATTAATATATTCACTCCTATCCCTCTGATAACCTTGCCCACCAAAGCTTCCAAAGATAACATAAGTTTCATCAGCAACTTTATCCCACTTTCATCCATCTGTCCTCACCTACCCAGGCCTGAATCATCTCACAGCAGCATATCACACTCCATATAATTTCTGAGCAGTCACCATCTAAAGATATGCAGCTTAATGTTTTATGTCTTGAATCAAATGGAGCATTTCCAGACAAGACACAATATTTCATACTTATTTACTTCAAAATCTGGTATAGATTCTCCCACCCCACCTCCCATGGCAGGTCAGCCAGTGCAGAGATAAGAAATCTTAGTCATAAAGCAGAGCAGCATCCCTTCCTCTAGTGGTGTCAGAGTTGGTAACCAGGTGATATGAATCTAGACAAAGAGGGAGGCTATGCTGGATCTTGATCTCACCAACAGGAAAGGGCTGGTGTGGAGTGTGAACCTCAAGGGCAACCATGAAATTGTGGAGGTCAAGATACTTAGGGCAGTGAGGAGGGCACACAGCAAGCTTGCCACCCTGGACTTCAAGAGAGCCGACTCTTCAGGCATCTACTTGGTAGAATAATGTGGGATAAAGCTCCTTGGGGAGAGAGGCCCAAAAAGCTGGTTAATATTCAAAGATCACTTCCTCCAAGCTCAGGAGCTTTGAATCCCAACAGAGGAAGTCAGGCAAAAAGACCTGTGTGGATGAACAAGGAGCACCTGGACAAACACAAAAAGGAAGTTTACAGAAGGTGGAAGCAAGGACAAATAGCATGTAAGGAATATCAAGTTAATTGTCTGAGCAACCAGAGATCACATTAGCAAAGCCAAAGTCCCAGTAGAATTAAATCTGAGCAGGGACAAAGGCAACAAGGAAAGATTCTATAGATACATCAGGGGTAAAAGGAAGATTAGGGGAAATGTGAACCCTCTCCAGAAGGAAAACAGGAGACCTTGTTAGCAGGGATATTCAGAAGTCTGAGGTTCCCAACTTTTCCTGCTTCAGTCTTCACCAGCAAGTGCTCCAGCCACACCTTTCAAGCTGCAGAGGGCAAAGACAGGGACTGGGAGAATAAGGAACCACCCATGGTTGGAGAAGATCACATTTGAGAACATCTAAAGAACCTGAAGTTGTGCAAGTTCACGAACCTATGATCCTGGCTAGTGGTTTCTATGCCACCTACAAAACTATACATACTTGGCTCTTTCAAATTTAAATACTGTCACCTAGGAGTAATTCCCCCTCCTGCTCCCCCCTCAGCAGAGCATTCAAGCACATGACAAGAAAATATCACTCCCTCTGCACCTAAGAGATGAATTACTACTTAAAAAGTATTTCCCATGGATTACTGCTTATGATTTTTGTAAAACATCTTTGTCATTGACATGGACAGTGGGATTGAGTGCACCCTCAGCAAGTTTGCCGATGACACCAAGCTGGGTGGTTCAGTTGATATGC
>JAOEHY010029858.1:44415-59075 GCA_025447955.1 Psilopsiagon aurifrons | reverse complement strand
TCAGGAGCCTTCTCTTCTCCAGGCTGCCCCAGCCCCTCTCTCTCAGCCTGGATCCAGAGCAGAGCTGCTCCAGCCCTAACAGCATCTCCATGGCCTCCTCTGGACTCACTCCAACAGCTCCACATCCC
The DNA here is from genome assembly GCA_025447955.1 of Psilopsiagon aurifrons. Taxonomy (NCBI): domain Eukaryota; kingdom Metazoa; phylum Chordata; class Aves; order Psittaciformes; family Psittacidae; genus Psilopsiagon; species Psilopsiagon aurifrons. Next base: position 58,947 of record JAOEHY010029858.1, on the reverse strand, counting down.
TTTAAGGGCAAAATCTCCTCTAAGAGCAATCCTCCTTATTCAGGGTGCAAGTAAACAACCAACTACTCCTGGTATGCACAGGCAGACATCAGCCTGGCCGAGTGACACTCACACCTTTTGCCCTCCATCACCTGGGAAACAGCTTGTAGCCAAATCAGTGCATGTCAGAACATCATGAGGTGCAAGGAAGTGGTTCAGCTCCTGCTCGGAGCAGTGCAGTCAAGAATGTAAATCTCATACCCTCAGTAGCTGCATGACATCTTTATTTTTATTGGCAAGAGAAGCAGTATACACAGCAACATTGCAGTCTCTTAGCTCGTTAAAAATATCTCAATAAATAAAACAAATAAGCAACATATACACTGAAACGAAAAGGGGATGAGGGGGGTGAGCGGTAGCAAATCATGGAGCAATAAGGAAGAGGCAGTAGAGCGTGGAGGGCAGTCTGTAATCCAGGCTGTACTTGAAACAAATCATGCAGGGAGCTGGGGACACAGTGGGGTTTTTTCTTCTCTTTTTTTGTTGTTTTTTCTTATGAGAGCCTTGGTCCAGTTTTGCCATTACTGTACAAGAAATCAGGCGTCGGATTTAGACAAAGAGACAGCAAACAAACCCAAAAAAGAATGCAGGTCCAGGGGAGTAAAATCTGAACCCAACCATTTCTCATTAACGTATTCCTGAATTAAGGCTTTTCAGAAGAACAAAGAACTATAACGAAACGCACACACAGACAGACACAACAATGGACAACCAGGAATGTCATTTCTCTTTTCTCTTTGGTCAGTCGCTTTAAGGAGAGATGTTGCAAGGTTTCAGGCCATCATCTTTGGTGCTGTTTTCTGCTCAGTCTAAGTGCTCCACAAGAGTTCAGAGCGAGGGAGGTCAAGAGGGGTCTTTTGGACCAGTTTACTTGAGGTTGTTAAGGTTTCAGAAGCTACAAACTTGGATACATCCCAATTCCACTTCAGTCTCAGACATTGGACAGTCTGGAGAGAAGAGACAAAAAAAGGGAGAAAACAAAAATTAAGGCACTGGATACAGGACATCTTTCCGAGGTACATTGTTTTCCCCTACAAATTATGGCTGTGGTTCATGATCACCACCAACCAGGTGTTGAAACCTGCCCCTGGTCCCAGCAGTGTGGAAGCAGATGACTAATCCAGGAGCTGGGTGAGATCCAACCAAGGCACCAGGAGCAGCCCCACGCCTCCTTGAGGGGGAGATTGGATGCTTGGGTGTCTGAGCTGAGCTTTAGAAACTCCACCTACAGTGACTCCAGCCCATCATCAGGCAAGCTCTGTGGGAAACGAATCCGTTTTCTTTCCATCCCTGGGTAAGGCATTGATGCAATATGTAAGTGCATCCAAAACCACCACCCCCCACAGAAAAATCAACCTAAACTTTACGATTTGTTTGGCTTTTGGATGCACAACCTAAGTTCAGAGCATGGAATGGTAAATCCATAGGCAGGAGCAAAGTATCCATCACAGAAGCCGTCTGCTGACAGCAGCATCTCCAACCCCAAGGGATGCTGTGCTAAACTCCAGTTCTCCACATGATTCCCGGTGACTCAACCGTACCATTTCTCTTCTGCCCCATTTATTGGGATGTGACAAGATGCAGTGGCATGTTGGGAGCCCTGCTAGCTGCAGGGTTTGCTCTGATCCGCAGCAACCAGCTGCTGCTCAGTCATGGGCTGGTGGGACAAACTGTGACCCAGCAGTGCCCATAGGAGACCCCACCTAACTTGGGGGAGGGATGGCTTTGCAGGCGAGATGCTGTTTCTGCCTTCAGAAAGCCACCTCAGCTCATATATCAAAAAGCAGATATAATTATTTCCTCCCACTAAGGAAAGCCCCCATTTAGCTTACTTCCTTTCCTTTCCTTTCCTTCTCAAAGTTATTAATTATCTAATTACAACCACATTCTGCAGATGAGCTCAGGACTTTGACAGGCTGCCCAGGAGCACTTAGGAAAGCTCAACTACTTGGTGTGTGCGAGCAGCAGTGGTTTATGTATGTGAGCATCTGACAGATGACAGGTTGGTCCTTTCCTAATGCTGGCACTGGGGAGGGTCTCAGGAAGGGAAGATAAAATGCAGGGGGGAAGGAAGATACCATGGAGGGATTTTCTGATGGCTTTCTTTTAACATTGTTTTCTGCAGCAAGCAGAAGAAGGGATGGAGGATGCTTGCTGCCAGCTACACAAGGTATGACCATACTCTGCTCTTCACTGAACATGGCTGTCACGCAAAGCAAGGTGGAAACGGGTAGGAGGCAATACTGAGCTGATCTATTTACACTGGTGTTTGAAATCCCACTCAGGACTGGAGAGGTCAGCACAAAGCTGCTCTTGGAGCAGAGCTGGTGATTTGCAAGCTGATGGATTTAACCCCGGGTGAGACACCCTGCTCTGGCTGCTGCAGTGCAGGATCCCGTTCCCACTGGTTCTTTCTGGTTTCCAGCAGCTTTTTTTGGCTCTGCCTGACTGGAAAGCCGGGAATTTCACAGCAGCTCAATGCTGATGTCTTCGCTGTTACTGCGAGGTGAATGAGCCTAGGTCTACCCTGTGGACGGCACTGCAGCTGTGCCCCACGGCTCTTGCATGGTTGTACCAGGTCCCTCATGTGCTCCCAGGGCTTAACCCATCCTTTCTCATCCCACACGGGTCACCAGAATGAGGTGTCATTGTGGACAGATGTGGTTGGTGCTCAGCCACTGCTTGGCCAGTGCCTGGGTGTCATAGAAGAGCTTGGGTTGGAAAGGACCTTCAAAAGTCATCTAGTCCTACCCCGGGTTATCAACCTCAGCAGGATAACCAGTAGGTTATTTCCACTGCTATTTTCTTGGTGATTGTCCACTGCAAATTAAAGCAGCCTGTCTGAGCTGATTGAGCCTTATTATGACCAGATCTAGCTGTCACCAAAGGAAGCTGCTCTACCTGGCCATGAAGGGGTTATTCATCACATCTTGACATAAACTTGTGTTTCAGTTCATACCTGTGACCATTTTGCTAGGTGTTCTTAACACGCATTCTGTATACGATCAGCATCAAAGAGTAAAACCCCTCATTCACAAACCCAATCTATAAGCACAAGAGAAGGAAAGTGCATGAGATGAGAACCCCTGCTGTGTGAGCCACTCCTTCCATTTCTCCTGTGGACTTTTGGGATGCTGAGTGCTGACTGCTTTTGAAAACCTGGCTCTAAGTACCAGTTTTGAAAACACATAAATGGTAACAGAAGCAGGAGGGCATCTGCTTGTGGCATCGAGGACACTTTGGTAGTGGGATGTGTGACAACATGTCCACTGCAGGCAGAGAAGTGATGTGTGATGTCTGCTCCCAGCCTGTTCTTCAGTTATCCCCCCTCTTCCATGTCACTTATATAGAGGAGTACTATGCTAAAAACCTGCTCTCATCCCACATGGAGCTTAGCAATACTGGGGGACTTCAGTGGCTTCTCAGTTTGCTTTAGAGTGCTATGTGTATTGAAGAAATCATACCCTGAATCTGGCTTGTAATCCTCATGTCAGAAACCTGGTCCTTGCTTGTAGTGGTTTGAGTCTTGTAGGGGGAAGGAGGATCAACTCCTGGCTGAGAAAGAGGGATAATATCCCCCAAAACCTGCTGCTGGTCTTTCCTCCTCTCCTACCCAGTGCTGTCACACCACTGCAGCCAGATTGCCTCCTCCTGCCCCTTGTTTCTGGAGACCCCATCTGGATCTGCTCCAGTAAACCCAGTGCCGTGTGCCTGTGCCCCCCGAAGGGCTGGCTCCGGTCCCCTAACTCATCATGCACCAAAAGGGGAAGCAGAGCCCTGCTTTCCTTCAGGAGCTATAAAATGAGGCAATGGGGCCCTTCAGGCTCCTTTCCCCCCTTAAATCATAGAGAGCTTTTCCATAATGATTTTATGCTTTTAATGGACCCTCCCAAGGCCGTGCTTCATGTTTATGATCCTTTAATCCCAGAGGGGCTCAGCAAGGAGCTCATCAAAGCCTGTCAAAGCACTCAGCTGGCAGCTACTCATATGGCACTTCTCTGCTCTGCTCCCATGACTGGGACCCATGGAGGCTTCCTAATGCTCTCCTGCAGGAATGGCTGCAGGTTCCCTATGGCAGCAGAATGATGAGGTACAGACTTAATCAAAGCAGGAAAGCACATAGCAGGCTTTACAGGGAATGCCCTCCTGGCACTAAGCTGGTGGGGTAGCACAGCAAGACAACACAGAGCTTAGTTTCAATCATGCAGAGGCTTGCTATGTAACTGCTCTCTTTGAATGTGCCTCAGTTTCCCCGGTTGGGAGATGGCAGTACATCCCTTCTTCTCTTACAGTGCATGTGATGGGATTTAGTCAGCTGGTGCCAATAAGGCACCTTGTAATTCTCCAAGTTATAGCTGAAAGGCAAAACGCTGCATTACAACAAAGCACGATTGCAGCACCAGGGCTGAGAGCTGGTAGGCAGTGAAGCTCTCTGCTGAACATAGCTCTCAAGCATTTCTCTTACCCTGTAGCTTGGAACACAGAATGTAGCTCTAATGCATTCCTACTTTGCAGACTCGGTGCAGTTTCCTCTGCACTGTGAATTGAGGGCTTTCTGCTCTATTTTCTTTCCCTGCATTTGGAGCATTCCCCAGCCCAAGAACACAGCATGGAAACCATGAGAGCTGAGAGCTGCTGGTTTGATGGAAGGTGGCAGCAATAGGACAGCCAGGGATTTTGCAGCAGGACTCCAAGGCCTTTGCTCCTATAGGATTAGGGTGGGTTTGGTTACAAAGGGATTGAAATAATTTCCATAACATAACTCAGAGTGCAAATGAAATAGGAAATGCAGTTGAATGGCTTAGGTTTGTTTGTTTGGTGGTGGTGTTCTGTTGTTTGTTTCTTTTAGAGGATACTTGGATTTGTTTGTTTGGCGGTGGTGTTCTGTTGTTTGTTTCTTTTAAAGGATGTTTTTCAACTATTTTACTGCAAGGAAATGGTGCTTCCACAGGGTCCCAACCTCTCTCTGCCCACATGAGTTTTGTCCATCCAAAATCCCTACCAGGAATGTGCTGGCCCAACTTCTTGCCTTGTGTTTGGGGGTGCGAGTGGGGTCAGGTAGTGAGTAGCGGACGAAGGGTGTGAGCAGTGCAGCACTCACCAGCTGCTCACCCCCCACCAGCTGGGACTGATTTCAGCAGTCACCGAGAAGTTTATAAACTGCTTCCCCCCCCTCCTTTAACTTGGGGAAGTGAAAACCAGCACAGGTCAAAGTGGGGATGTTGGCCCTGCTCTGTGGGTCAGTGCAGGGCATGCTGCCTGAGGCTGACACTGCTGCCTTCTGGCAGCGCTGGAGTGGACGTGGTTTCTGACCTAGCATCGTTGCTGAAAGGAGTTTGAATTGCAATAATAAAACTGTTGTAAGTGACACCAATGGGTACTTTCCTCACCCACCCTGTGTGTGGCTGCCTCAGTGGTCCAGCCAGCCTTTCTACTATCCTGTGTTGTCCTCACAACACTGCTGCCTTTGACACCATCCCTGCCACCGTGTTTTGTCCCCTTTGAAGTCTCCCACCATAGACACTGCCTGTTTAAAGCACCCCCACAGCATTCATTTGAATGGGATGTTCACTTGCAGGCTGTGGAGGTTTGGACTGGGCAGCAGCACTGCTGTGAGCCAGGCTGGTGTCAGGAGGTAGGATGCAAACAGAGCAGGCAGCATTGCTGGGCATAGGTGACGAAAAAGCTCTGGCATCTTCCTCCCTGGGAAACAAACATGCACTGAGGAAACAAATGTTGAACCAGCTCATGGGAAAACACTGAACAAACACAGCTGGAGATCTCCATCACCACCATCCCAAAACTTCTCCTTTCCAAAATGGAAATACCAGAAAGGATTAATACAGCAAAAGCCTATTCAAGCTGTCGCTGATTCTCACTCATGCTGGCTTTATCATGCTAGGTGCTGCACCATAAGCGGGTTACAGGCATGTTACAGGGTGAACGGGGAAGGGGAAGCCCCCTGTTGAGTTGGATCTGATTGGAAGTGGGGTAGAGCAACTATCAGTCAACCACCTCTCTGGTTGTTACCCAGGTGAATACCTTCAGGGCTGGAAACCCTCCATATGGTCCTCAAGAGGAGGAAAACATGACGTGGATGAGTTTTCCTGGACTAGTCCAACCACTGGCTTCGAGAGATGCTGGGTTACAACACAAACTGGGATGCTCGTGCTTTAGAAAATCAATACAATGCTTCAGTCTGTGCTAAGTAGCAGCTGCCCTTAATATTTTCCTTCAAAATAAATCAATATGCAGCCAGTTTGGTTATTGCATTATGTCATAGCCCCGGTACGCCCGCCCGCCGCACCAGCGCCGCATGCATCCTGCCCCGTGGGCACGGGGATGGGGAAAAACAACAGCGAACAATGCGAAACGTGACTCGGGGGCTCACGTGTTGGCCCCCGTGCCTTGGGAGAGAAAAGGTCAGCACGGGCTGGCATGAAGTGCCAGCAAGGGAGTTTGTGAAATGCCAAAGCAAGCGCTCCAGCAATGCTGAAGGCTTCTGCTTGACTGTGTGTTGGAGGCTTGGACAGTCATGGGTGGAAAGCTTAAAGGCAGCATGCATATCACGCGGCATGTAAAGCAGCATCCCCACCTGGGCCTGGAGGAAATCAAGTTTGTTTTGACCTAGTTCTGAGCCTCCCAAAATCACCTTCAACTATGCATGGGTTGTTTCTGTGAGCCATATGAAGCAGACCTAATGCAGGAAGGATGGGTGAGTTATTTTGTCTTGGCTTTTATCACAGTGCCATTATAAACATGAAGCCTCTGTGAAGCAGAAGAGATTTGCTAGGGTGGAGGCGAGATGGTGGACTCATAACCAGCAGCTTGGGACATGCACAGACAAACCAGGTTATTTGTCACCTTGATTAGATAGAGCAGAGTGTCCGGCCAAACTTTAGCAAACCCTGGGAGGTGGGATGGGAGGTGGGATGCCTCTGACTTCCCTCCTAAGCTGAAGAAGTCCCTGGTGTCAAGCAGTAAGCTGAAGTTAAGGTATATCCAAGCACAGGCTGTGCATGTCTGTTCGGTTTAAGAATGGGAAAACTCCATCTGCACCACGTGCTCGTGTTTATGCATTGTTTAATATATGCTCAAATGCTTTTATAGCAAAGTTAAAGGAAGAAGGGAGATGCTGCTCTGTGTATAGCGTACATAAAGCTACCCTTGCTGTAGGCTTTGGCTGGATCTCTACCAGAGGGTAATCCCAAACTGTCTTTGGGAGTTGTCCCCAGAGCTGAGATGGACAGTGGTGTGTAGCTGAGATTTAAAACATTTTTCTAATGCAGATGGTGCAAAAATGCAACATTTTAAGGCCATTTTCTGAATGACCAGAGGCAAGCAGCAGAGGTAAGGGGAAACTGAGGCACGAAGGAATGGCACCTTAAAATAGCAGAAATCCCTTGATCTTTAGGGCATTTCTTACCAAGAATGGCTAAAAAGATGGGGATGGAGAATAAATTCCCATCCTTGTGGCTGCTTTCTCCCCCAAGGGGAGTGCTGGTCCTTGTGGCTGTGGCACAGACCAGGAAAGGAGAGAGCCCGAATCCAAAGCTATCCCTCAAGCAACGGAAAAGGCAGGCAGGCCGGTCTGCAAGGCTTCAGAGGGAAGGAAACAGCGGAGAAAGGAATTCAGATAATTGTGTACATGCAGTGGGGGGAGAGAAGGCCCAAATCAGATCTAATGCTGTGGGTACGGACAGACTGAAACCAGATACCCTGGCTTGTGTTTTTTCTGCCTTTGCTGGTATGAACCCTTATCGACCATCTGCTCTTGAAGTCTCCCAGATGAAGGAAAGCCACAATTATGTGCATCTTACAGCTGGGAAACCATTTAAAAACACGTCCTTCTCAGTTGTTTATTCCTGAGTTGCACACACACACCCGACCAGCTATCACCAAATGTACCCCTTGTCTAGAGGAAAGCCTCTAATCTAATTTACCCCGGCTTTTCAGATCTGGGAGGATTTATCTGCCCAGGGCTGGTTTGAGGGAAAACATCCTTCCTGTGTCCGGTGGCTCCCTGGTTCATTATGGGGAGCATAACTAGCTCTTTGATGGGGATGGGGCATAAGAAAACAGACGTTTAAGCCTTTTCTTCTCCCTCCTTTTTGAGTAAGGTCAGTGGCTTGGTAGCACCTTACTGTCTGGGAAGAGCCATCCTAAAGGGACAATGCCAAAAGAGCAAACCAGGGGGAAAGCTCTTGATAATATCTTCAGTATTTTGGCATCTATCTTCTTTCAACCCGTTTGGTTTTAAAGGTGCAAAGTGAGATTTCGCATTCTTCCAGCTCTTGGCATGCCTCCGCAAGGCTAAACTGTCTGGAGTAACAAAGGTGTCTCCGGCACGAGAGGAGGCTGAAACCCTCACAAACCATTTTAACACCTCTGAGTGCTCTGATCTCAGTTTCTCCTTAGTTCCTCATGACTGAGCTGTTGGGTTTTCCTTGGGGCTTCAGCTCCTTTCCACTTGGGATGAAAAAAGAGGGAGGCTGAAGGACTGATGCAGCCCCATCCTGGGCCTGCAAGCTCAGGGCTCTGCTGGGAAATCAGCTCTGTTCAAAGCAAACCATCATAGCTCACCCAAGAAAGCCAAGGTGGCCTCCACCACACTCAGAAACTTCCAGGCTCACCAACTTCCCATGGAAAAACTTGCCCTTTGGGGTCTCAAAACACACTTCTTTGGCATTTTTTCCTGTGGCTGATTGCCCTAGTCCAGATAAAATCAGCCTCGGGGTAGGGAGGAGAAGCGAGAGTTCTGCAATGGAGGGTTTCGTTGCCGGGACACTCAGAGCTTCTGTGTTATGTCCTGCCTCTCCGCAGCAATCTCAGGGCAGTTGTTAATAACATTGACTCCGAGGTGTCCCTCCCTCACCAGAAAATTAAGCCAACAAAATAAAGAGCTTTAAAGAGAAAGGAGTCCCCTCAAAGAAACATTTCCCCCAGCCCCGCACTCCTCCACAGGCTGAGCATCAGCCTCTGCAGGGCAGTGGGGCTCTTTGCAGCTGGAGGAGGAGGAGGTAGGTTTGTGGGAGCCCCTTATAAAGTCTTGGCAGCACATCACTAAGAGCTCATTTAGAAGTTGCCGCAAGGCGGAAGCTGCTAATGAGCAGTTGGAGCAGGAAAAAACAGGGTTGCTTCAACCTCTGAAAGGACCATCTAAGCTCTGTCCTCAGCTCTGCCCAGCTGCCTGGTGGGTGGTTCAGAGCAACAAGCACTGGGGGACACCACCAGCATCTCCTGAGCATGGAAGCCAGGGCTGTGGGCAAAGAGGGACACGAGGAGCTGGCTACCACCGGCCCTGCTGGCTAATGGAGCAGCAGATAAAGCCCATCACTGTTTCCTTGGGTCCATTTCCCCTCCCCAGAGACACTCACACACAAGCTTGGCTTTGCACAGTAAGGTGCAGAAAAAAGGAGCAAGCAGAAGGAAGAAGGTAGGGAATGAGATATTCTTGTTGGAGAGCTCAAATGAAACATACAGCTTTGGGAATTGTCAGGTTGCACAGGCGTCGACGTGCATCTTTAAGAGTGGCTCTGAAGCTGTTGAGGCTTACGCCAAAGATGAGGGCAGTCATTTCATGGCTTCCTCTTGCTCATGAGCACCCCATCCTCAAGGCTTCTCAAATCAACATGAATTCCAGCTGCGAGAACACAAGCAATTCCAGGCAGGCACTTGGTTCTCCCTCCATGAAATACACACATCAAAGCAGTGCCAGGGAGATAGAAATATTATACGTAGAAATCAGGTAAGGGGGGCAAAGTTATTATGGATGTGCCATACACTTCTACTGAGATGCTCACAACAAAGACCATGTGCAAACCTTACTCTGCACAATTACAGCTTGCAAACTAAGGCTTAGTGTATTTTAGGAGACAGTTGCATGATGTGTTATAGCTTAATGACTTATGCTATTGCCTGGGCTACAATGACTGATTGTGTACCTGTGTTAAACAGTTTGGGAAGTATAATGTATTTGTTTAAAGCAAACCTGTTCTTGTAGGCTGATCGAGACTATCTGGGAGGTAAATATCAATAGGAACATGATTCTTCTTCCACTTGGGAATATGTGAAGACAGTGGCTTAGGGCAGCTGGCACTGCGCAGCTTGGTGTGCGGCATGCTCTGATGATGCTGACACTCAGTGTGAAATGTGTCTCCGGCCCCTGTCTGTCCCTACAGGGATAAACACAACTGAGATATGAAATGAGCCGCGAAAATACCCTTCTGGCCTCTCCACCCTGTTTTGTAATAGCAGAGAATATTGGACAGTCCTCCTCCCCTCTGCATTCCTTCCCAAATTATACAAATCCTTGGAAAAACACCTTCTCTAAATATAGATATATCTGCAGCTTTATTCTTTTTTCCAAGGGAATTCTTTTAGCCTGCCCTCCTTAGCCAGCAGCTTCCCTGTTCTGCTTATTTTTCCTGTGTGCAGCAAGTATGCAGCTGCAGTTTGCAAACCTCATGAGTGGCAGCATCCCTGTGGGAAGAGAAGCATCGTTCTCTGGCTCTGGGACTTGGCCTATGGAAAAGACCTTTCCTACCCATTTCCCCGCTTTACCTGCCCCTGCGCTGTTTAGATTAGGTACTTTGGGAGCAAGAATTGCTGTATCTGTACACAGCTGAGCACAAGGAGGAATAGCCTTAGCTATTTTTTAACAGTGCTGCACAAACACTGCAATAACACTGACTCCTAAATCAGTAAGTGGGTGATAGTTAAGACTGACTCCACAGCATGGATTAATGCCAGTGGAATTAATAGCAACAATAAAACCCCTGCTTCGAAAGCACCTATGGTTTAAACTTGTTAGTTAAAAGAACCCAGAATAAAACAAAAAATGGAGCCACCCACAAAAAGATGAGGCAATTTGCACAAAATCAATGGCCTTTCATGGGCTTCTGTGAGCAATCTGCAGGACAGGGACGATTGCCTTATGAACTCGGGGTGCTTTGTAATGTTTGATACAGTCACTGACAAATAGCAGCTGAAACACCTGTAGGCCAGATGTGCACAGCTGTACGTGTGCTGCTGCAGATCAATCTTCAGATTACATCATGCTCCAGATGCCTGACTTCAGAAACGCTTGGAAGGCAGAGCTGAAGCAAACTTCCCCACAGAAACACCGTGCCCCCTCTGCACGCAACGATGAGCCCTTCTTCTGTTGTCACCTTGACTGCATAGTGCAATCTCAAGGCAAATAGAGGGCAAACGCCAGCCAGCCATCTGGGAAGAGACATTGGCATCCTATAGCCAGGAATGATGTCTCTGCATGATTTATGTGCTGGGGATGTGGACTACATACTGCCCTAGAATCATAGAAGTAACCAGGTTGGAAAAGACCTTTAAGATCATCAAGTCCAACTGCTCCCCAACCCTAACCCATGTCACTGAGCACCTCATCTACAAGGTGCATGAACACTTCCAGGGATGATGACTCCACCGTTGCCTGTTCCAGTGCCTGACCACAACATAAGCCAAGACCTGTCCACTTTGTGTTCCTACCACTTTGAGACCCCGAAGCCATCAACATCTGCCTTTGAATTGGCTTACTTTGGTGTTTCTCCCCACTGCAACATACAGCACACCTTCACCATCTCTCCGTGGCCATGCGTGTGTGCATGTGTAAAGGCAAGTCAAGCGATTTTCATTTTCAGTGGATTCATTACCTGCAAGAAGTATGGCACTTGTTCCTATAACACTGGGAAGCAAACCTTTGTCTGCCTGAGAGAGAATGGGAGGTGATTGCTGAGAAAAGAACCTGGGTCATTTTTGCATCTGGAGTAGGGAAGAAGGTTTTCTCTTTGGTGCCTGAGGCTGTATTTGCTCTTTAAAACTGGCAAACAGATGTTGGGGCAGATTCCCTGAAGCTGAGGAGATTAAATCTGCCATTTTTATACTTACTGCTCTTGAAAGAGCATCGCAAAACCCCCTTGATGTGAAGAAGCAGGATCCCCATCTCCTTGCTCAATGTCACCATGCCCAGCTATGGCAGAGCCTCCTCTTGGGTGACGATCCCAGATGTCTGCAGAGGAAAAGGGGCTGCTCTGAAACTTTCCCCCTCTCATGAAGCAGAGTTTGAAGAATGTGCCCTCACTCACCACACACTGAACCCTAAAGGCAGTGATTGCAATCACTTGGCCCCAGCCTGGCAGAGTTTCACACGGCAGTAGGTGCAGGGTCTTGATAACCCAGGCTCTGAGTAAGGACTGTGATTCAGCTTCTGTGTTACTGATCTCCCAGGGCTTTTGGAGGGGATTGTACCAGGCCAGGTCTCAATCTGGGGATTAACCAACATAGCTTCATTGAAGTCAAGGGGCCAAACTCTCACTTGGAATAAACTCGTATAACTTCGCTGCAGTCAGTAAAGCTACTCTGGTATTTTATTTATGGCAAGAATAGTCCAACTATATAAAATAAGTGGGGCTACCCTTATGCAGAGGGTGTTACATTTCTATATGCCAAGCAATCCCACCAGGGTAAGAAGTACTCGGCATCAAATAAGGCACTCTGGTGTGCGCAGTGACATTAGCCATGCTCCAGAGAAAGCCACCAGCTGATGTGCAGGGCTGAGGTGATCACAGCTCGGGACAGAAGACCCACTGCACACCAGGTTGGCTGCATTAGCCTTTTGCCTTGGAGCAACCTGCTCTGGTGGAAGGTGTCCCTGCCCATGGCAGGGGCTGGAACTGGATGAGATTTAAGGTCCCTTCCAATCCAAACCAGGCTGTGATTACTGATGCTGGCACAGTGCCTCTGGGAATGGTGACAGTGACTTTCCATCAGTGTGCTGACAGACCATGGCTTGCTTTGCATTAGTTATCTGCTACTACATGGAGGCTCATTCTGTCTTCAATGGTCTGGCAGCTACATTAACACAGACACAAGCCTGGCAAGAGCCATGCTCAGTCCTGCACCTATCCTGGATCATTTTCCCAGCCTTTACTATAAATACTGCATTGTGCAATACTTCTCATTAACTTCACAGCTTTTGCCTTCCTTGCAGATTGCATTACCCTCATTTAAACCCAGCCTCTAGACCTCAACCTGAATCCTTTCACCCAGCTGCTGGTCTTTAGGTTAATGAGTTCCTTCCTCTCCTGCTTTGGTGTTTATAAGGAGCTCTGCCACTCTCTTTACTCTTTCGTAGAGAGAAGGACTTGGGGTGTTGGTTGATAAGAAATTAACATGAGCTGGCAGTGTGCGCTCACCGCCCAGAAAGCCAACTGTATCCTGGGCTGCATCAAAAGGAGTGTGACCAACATAAAAAGGACATGGAACTGCTGGAGCAAGTCCAGAGGAGGCCACGAGGATGATCAGGGGACTGGAGCACCTCCTGTATGAAGATAGGATGAGAGAGTTGGGACTGTTCAGCCTGGAGAAGAGAAGGCTGCGTGGAGACCTCGTAGCAGCCTTCCGGTATCTAAAGGAAGGCTATAAGGATGTTGCGGAGGGACCCTTTGTAGGGACTGTAGTGGTAGGACAAGGGGTAATGGGTTCAAACTTAAACAGGGGAAGTTTAGATTGGATATAAGGAATAAATTCTTTTAGTGTAAGGGTGGTGAGGCACTGGAATGGGTTGCCCAGGGAAGTTCTGAATGCTCCATCCCTGGCAGTGTTCAAGGCCAGGTTGGACATAGCCTTGTGTGGCGTGGTTTAGTGTGAGGTGTCCCTGCCCATGGCAGGGCAGTTGGAACTAGATATCTTAAGGTCCTTTCCAACCCTAACTATCCTATGATTCTAAGTAAGGCATGGTCTCAACTCCAGTTAAAGAAGACAAGTAAAGTATGAAGAGCTATACTGTTCAGCTATTAAAAATAATTACTCTTGTAAATAAAAGATTAAGGAATAAATTGCACAGAAGCATGGCACACAAGCACAAGGACAGCTTCAGGTTGGGGTCATCCATATCTGATCAGCTGAAAATAAAGACAGATCCAAACTTGTCCTGTCTGAACCCAACCTTGAAAACATACATAGCTTGGAAAAGCATTCACAATAGTTCAAAAGCCAAATAAAAAGCCCCATCCACTAGTCAAGAGGAAATGCTAATGAAAGGGATACCTAAAGCACATTCCTTGTACACCCTCAACCTCTCAAATTCAGAGTGGCGACAGAACCATTTCCACTGTAGAGAGTCACCACTCCACTCCACTGTCTTGTCAGTAACAATCCAGCGTATTTTCCTCAATAGCCATGGGTTCAGGACACTAGTTGGCAGGGAGGATACTTGTCTCAGAATTCCACTTGGCACAGACTTGGACCTCAATGGGTACAGCCTCTCCTCATGCTGCTGTTTCACATTTCCTTAGGGCAGAGACTGGCATCTTACTCAGCTACATCTCAGGGAGATGCTGCAGCCACAGGATCACAGAGTTCGCAACATTCTTAGCTCTAATATTTTGTCAGTCTATTCAGTCACAGAATCATAGAATCATAGAATAGTTAGGGTTGGAAAGGACCTTAAGATCACCTAGTTCCAACCCCCCTGCC
>JAOEHY010029858.1:0-44315 GCA_025447955.1 Psilopsiagon aurifrons | reverse complement strand
AGAGAAGGCTGCGTGGAGACCTCAGAGCAGCCTTCCAGTATCTGAAGGGGGCTATAGGGATGCTGGGGAGGGACTCTCCATTAGGGACTGCAGTGATAGGACAAGGGGTAATGGGTTCAAACATAAACAGGGGAAGTTTAGATTGGATATGAGAAGAAGTTCATTACTGTAAGGGTGGTGAGGCACTGGAATGGGCTGCCCAGGGAAGCTGTGAATGCTCCATCTCTGGTAGTGTTCAAGGCCAGGTTGGACAGAGCCTTGGTTTAGTGGGAGGTGTTCCTGCCCATGGCAGGGGGGTTGGAACTGGATGATCTTAAGGTCCTTTCCAACCCGAATTATTCTATGTTTTTATGATATCCAAAGTTTGGCTTTGCTGTCTGAGGATGTCCAAACCAACTTTGCATTCGGGGACCTTTGTAGGACAAGGAGTAGGAGGTAAGGTTACTTGTGTTGCTAGAAAGGATTTTGGAATATGCAGAGTTTTGGGTTTTTTGTTTGAATAAGCTATGCTTCAGCATGGTATTGTTTACTTTTAATCCATCCTTTTAGCTGGCTGTGATTAAATAAATGCTTGAATGTCTGCGTTGCTTTTCAGCTCTGCTTGTGTGCCTTGGGCTGTGGTGGCTGCTGTAGGGGCTCCTACTTAAGATAATGGTAAAGGGGAGCAATAACCTAGTTATTTTAGCAGTTTCTGATGTCGCCGTCCTACTTCAGGAGTGTCATCTCTCAAGGAGATAGGCAGTAACCCTGTGGTCCCTGTCTGGGCTCTGAGCAGCCGTGAAATCGATCATTTTTGCGAGTCTCATGCAACAGGTATCATTGCTTGCAATTCAGCTTGAGGTTAGCTGGTTGCTTTACAGGCTTTCCTGAAGCTGCTACGTGGGTGATGCCGGGCAAGCCAGTAATGGGAAGCAGGAGCAGGAACAATCTTACAGCCTTTTTAGCAACATACTTCCAGCCTGGATGGTGCTGTGAGCTGCCCAACCCACTGCTCTGCTCCAAGAGCCTGCACTCCCATAAATGAATATCCTGAGGGTTTTAATTTCCTCTGCAATGACTAACTAATAACTTCAAAACACATTTTTATGGGCATCAGCGGCCTCAGAATGGACACAGCAGTGTATTCGGTTTGCTGTCTGCTAGGCTTTCTATGTTGCAGTTTGGTTTCTTTCCCATAAATAAGCTATCCACTTCAGAGCTCTTGTGTCCATTTTTCATCACACGTCTGGAATTTATGGCTTCGCAAGAGGTAAACCAAAGTTGATTGCTCCCTTGCTGCTCTTTTTCAAAGGGGAACAAACAATCTCACTCCAGCAAGTTCAAACTTCTGGAGGAAGAAACATGCAGAGATGAAATCTCTGTGCTAAAGGAGCAAAAAAGTCAGTGTGTCCTTAGCTTGTCCAGTTAGTGAACTACTTAATCACATGCCTGAACGTGTGCTGTTAGCCCTGCTGAGCTGACTTCAGTGCACATCCACTAGGGATGTGCGGTCTGCTCTGCTGAATAGGAACAAATGACTCCCAAGACCTTGATTTGTATGTAGTGTGTACACAGAAGCTTGGAAAAAGCTCTGGAAAATTGGTTTACATGGGGCTTCATTCTGCAAAGGACAGATATATGCTTCTTGTCTGCAGTTGTCAGGGCTTTCTGGGTTTTGGTGATTAACTGAATGGGTTAAGTCAACATTTTCAGCCCCGTTATTGTGGGTGACTCAGCTCAAGGCCAGCTGCCTGGTCTTGTTTAGGTTTGCCAGCTGCAAACTGGACTTGTTTGAACCTTTGAGCTTGAACTCTGCTAGGTTCCCACTGAGCAAATAACCTGTGTTGCTGTGGTACTGATGCAATCTCGTTTCAGGGAGGGGGGAAGAAAAGCTCTCTGCATCCGTTCAAAACAAAGACTCTGTGCTTTGACTTTGGCCCTGCTGCTCCTCTCTGAATTTCATCAGCTGTCCCAGGCTGTGCAGACCTGAACTAAGCTCGCGCTCCTGTGAATCGGGGGCTTGGCTCTGAAGCTGCTTCTCATCTGACTGCTTGGGTTTGCGACTGATGCCCAATGGCTTTTATGCTTTGTTCAGCTGAGGTTTTTATGCTGCTGCTGTCTGCGGTACAGCAAAATGTTTCCTCAAGTTTCATATTCCCCGGGTTCAATCTGTGCCTGTGTGTTTGTGAAGCATGAGGGAGGCTGGGTGTTACACTCACTGATTGAAATGGAAGGTTTAAAGGCTTGTTAAGAAATCAAATTGAATGCAGGTAGGGTATAGGAAAGTATTGCTCTGTCTGGAGGAGTGTGTGCATGTTTCTATATGCAATACACAGATCACCATATTTAGGCTTTAAATATACTGTAGTTGTGGGGAAGTACAGGATGTCTGTAGGGGCTTAAGCTTTTCACTCCTCTGTGCTTTTAACAGTTAAAGATGCTGTTTTCTGTTGCAATTCCTGATTGCTGCTCTTAATTCAGGCACAGATGTCTCATCATACTTACATGAACACTGCACACTTTCCCTACTCAAGTGTGCACCTATAATACAGCACTTGCCTGTATCAGTAAATATTGGGGGGGTGTGTGTATATACTTTACTTTAGAGTTGGTGTTCATCTATGAGGGAGCACAACCATAGGGATACCACTGACCACCAAAGAGATTCTGGTTTCAGACACCACATCTTGTGGAGAGAGCCTCCTCTTCCACCTGATCCTTGGTTCCTAGCAAATGTGATTAGCTGCATTTCTTACTCCATCCTCACTTGAAACGTAAACAGGTTTCTAAGGATCAGCAATTCCTTAACAGCTTAAAGGCTACATAAAACGAGCAATTATTTAATCAACATCCAAAATGAGTGAATGGGATGAAGCTTTAGGGCTCAGGGAGGCTGTCTGGTTCTCTTGTGGCACTTGCTTTTTCTCTTGCAGGAGGCAGAAGAAACACAAATGGAAAGGAACTAGTAAGTTTCCCCTATCTAAATGCTATAGCTGAGAAAGGATAAGGCCCTTACCCAGAGCAGTGTGCCTGGCTGGGACCTGGTCTTTGCAATGTGTCTGAAGCTGCAGCCTACTTGAACTGCAGCTGGAAACCTCGCGGCAGTGTGATGTGTTTTGTGTCCCTGCGGGACTGGCAGGAAGTCTGGAAATCACTGCTCCCCATATGAAAAGAACACATTTGCTTGTGCCATGCCTGCCAGCTGGGGAGGTATCCTCAGGCTGGGGGGCTGTTGGGCCACACTGGTTTGCTGGAAGTGACATGGATGCACCCTACAGGAAACTTAACCTTACATCCCACAAACAAAGTGATCTCTGCCCTTTCCATACTTATTTATATTTAGTTGACTGCATAATCTGGCTCTCCAGAAAGTCCCTTCAGGAGGTCACGCAGCTGAAATAATAGCTAATGAATTTCTCAAAATGATTTGGGAGTTAAATACTTTCTTCTTCCCTCCCTTCAGTCCTTTTCTGGCAAACACTCCTGGGTTATTCCATCAGAGAATGGAATATCCAGGGCAGAGCATGCTGCAAAAGCATCCTGATGTATACGAAGGAAGGACCTATATCCATCTCCAAGTGTTTACATGCTGCCCCCAAACTAATAAGGACGGGATAAGAAAGCTTGGTGATGTGCGGGGTATCGCAGCAGCCCGAGATGAAGGAGAGCTGTTGGCATTGCTTTTCCTTCACATCACTTGATTTCATCCCTGGCTATGGCATCATCTTAAATTCAAGGGATATGGGGCTCTTGGACTTCTCTAGTATTAAACCATCCAAACTATTTCCATCTATGTGCCGTTAATGAAAGGAGCTGAGCTTATTCTTTTCAGTGGAGCTGTGCCTGGCTGCACTTGAAGGAAGCTGATGCTTAAATCTCTTCCACTTCATTCCTACCACCAGGCATCATCTGCTATAGTTACACTGGGGAAAAGTGCATCTTTCTTAGGTCCTACCCCACTTCTCAGGAGGAGAATCCTACAGTTTTATATATCTGTAGAAAGCAAATGCCAGCGTTAGGATCCAGAGCAAAATGGGGGAAAGGAATAGATGGAGGTACAGAAATACTGCTGAAAATGCCCACAATTTGGGAACGTTGCTGGCTCAACATCTGTAATGCAAAAATCTTGATGATTTCTGCTTGCTATCCTGCACCAGAAGCTTTTCCTGCTGTTGCAATATCGAGATTTAGCCCTGCTTTATTGGTGTGTTACAAGTAGCCCCATGTAATATTTTTTAGCATGCTATTTAACAGAACATGTACTATTTCATCAGTTAATGTAGTATTTTTAATAGGGAAGGCTTTTAGTCTCCAAACTTAAGTGGAAAAGCTTAAACACATGGCCTTAGTTCCAAACTAGCAAACAACACCTTGAAGAATGGTTTCTGAAGCTTTATCTCAGTTCATGTCTGATGGGGGGGGCAGGCAACTGCTTTGGAATGAACAGGAACCAGGGGCACAGGCTGTTCAAAGCTGCAGGGACACAAGAGGGCTTTAACAAGTCACAGCTACCTGTGACTTAGAGCAATTCAGGCTTGCATTCAACAGCTTGTATCACTGCTGTACAAATGGAAGGGAGGAAGGCTGCATCCCTCATCTAAGAAGTCAGGGGAGAAAATCAACCCAAGAGATGTTTGGGACTGAATTATCCATCAGGACTATGCAGGCAGTTGTCTCTGACAACTGACAGTTGCGTCTGTGTGCTTACCACAGCAGTGACTCTCTTTAGTGCATCACTGTCTCTCTTTAGTGCATCACTGTCTCCACAAAAACCTCTGGTGGTTTGTGAAGCGCAGCGCTGCTGATTTAAAGCACGCCTGGATGTTTAAGGAAAGCCTGATTTATGCTGTAAATGTTTGCTCATCAGTTTCCCTTTTAATCACTGCAACTGTTGGGACTCTCAAACCCCCTTGGCTCCCCTGGTCACTTTGCATGGCTTTATAGCGGTTCTGCTTTAACTGGAGAGCATGGGATGGCTCTGGCCCAAATGAACTCCTTGAGATCCTTGTGCAGTATTCTCCTGGTGGTACCCTGAGATCAGCAGATGCTGGCCTTTCTCTCAACTCCCACTCAGTGCCTCAAATCCCAGGGAAAGCTCTCCTTCCGCTGCTACACCATGTGCTTTGAAGGCAGAAAATGATTCTACAAGAGACCATTGGGGCTTTGGGTGCTTTCAGCTGCCTTAAGTATTCACAGGGGTTTCCGAGGCTGAGATAAGGACACCTCCATGCACAGCCTGCTCTGTGTCTGAAGTTGCCAGCCCTCTGCAGAGCTTTCCCGACACTGATGCATTCATACTCTCCACAGTATGACTGTGGCAAAGCTAATTCTCTCATGAATTCTCCTGCCTACCTGCATGTGATGCCTCTTTGCAGTTATGCAGCTGAGATGTCCTTTGCCTTCAGCCTCGTGCTTCTAACCCCCCCAAAAGCAGCAACCAACCCACCTATGAGAAAATTATTTGGGATTATAATGGATATGTTCAGTCCATGCAGCTGCCAAGGAACAACTGGCTGCAAACCAGTCTCCTGCACAAAGTGGGTGCATTTTGTACCGGAGTCTTACTGTTGGCTTTAGCAAGAGCAAGGTTTGAGCTATGTTTTCTTTCTCCTTCTGCTTGTTGCTGCCTTATCTGTTCTGCTAATGCCTGCTCCTGCCTCTGCCTTTCATGTCTGCTGCCCTTTTTTCTCTCCTTATTTGTTTCCCCCCTCTGTAGGTCACTTGTTTTGGGTCACTCTTCTTTTGGTGCCACTTCCAATGCAGGTTTTTTTCCAGACCTGCTGCTTTTCTGCCTCTGCAGGGATGTTTTGTTCTCATTGATTTGTTTTGCTGGCCAGAATACAAAAGGTTAAACAGTTTGGAGGGCTTTATTCTGCATTTACTGCTGAGGTATGTTTCTAAATCAACAGTAGGTCATGTATTGGAGTGACTCAGAGCTGCTTAACCTTTTTCCTTCTGTTCTTGTCTCTCTCCTGATCTGAAGTGTACATCTGCAATTTAGATTGCTGCAATGAGAAGCTGTGAAATGCATATAAATTGCTGTAGATGGGCTGCTCAGGCTCCTCAGTGCAGAGCCAGTTTCCATTTTGCAGGCCAGACAGAGAAAACTGCTTCCAAAAGCACCTAAAAATACAGGGTACAGAGAGGATGTTCTATGCTGTGACTGCAGGGAGGATAGGCTGGCTAGGCAGGGATAAAGCAGTGTGGCTGCATGTGGTTCCCTTCTTTACATGCAGTTCTCTATCTTGTGGAGAGGTTACAAAGCAGGCAGGCAACAGGCATTCAAAGGACAAGTACTTGTATCAGCTCTTCATAAGGGAAACTGAGGCACCATCCGTCAACCAAGATGGTATGGACAAGTTGGGACTGAAGCATGATGGAGGTGAGTTTCCCTAGTATGGGCTATGGGTGCAAGCTGTACCTGATCCTCACCAAAAGCAGCAGGGCAAAATGGGCTGGGGATGAACAGAGTAGACGAGAGCAAGTGTGAGAGCTCCTTCACTAACCATCATCTGTCTAGAGGCTCTCAATGTACTGTCCTGCGCAACACCTTATTT
Organism: Psilopsiagon aurifrons; assembly: GCA_025447955.1. NCBI lineage: Eukaryota > Metazoa > Chordata > Aves > Psittaciformes > Psittacidae > Psilopsiagon > Psilopsiagon aurifrons. The sequence goes on along the minus strand of JAOEHY010029858.1, from coordinate 37,779 downwards.
CCTAGCAGCCAGATGTGTGGTTACAGACCTCTTGATTTTCTCTAGCAGCAAAGCAGGGGTGCAAACTGCAATCAAAAGCCCACATTGCTTCTACTAGAAATCACAGTGTCCCAGCCTGGTTTGTGTTGGAAGGGACCTTAAAGCTCATCCAGTTCCACTCCTCTGCCACAGGCAAGGACACCTTCCACTAGAGCAGGTTGCTCCAGGCCTCTGACCTGAGCTTCTCCTGTTCCTGTTGGAACCCATCACCCCTTGTCCTACCACTACATTCCCTGATGAAGAGTCCCTCTCCAGCATCCTTGTAACCCCCTTCAGACACTGGAAGGATATTCAGGCAGCTCTTGGTGATTCTCTTCCAAGAAATTTACAGAACAGACACATTCGGCACTTTGTCCCTCTCATTTCCCTAACACAGTATCTTCATTATGACCCTGAAAGTCTCCTGTGTCATTTTCAAGTGTCTCAACTTAAAATGCAGCTTTTGAGCACACTGACATTGCTAGGACATCTCGGCTGGGTTTAGCCCTGTGCTGCAGTGCAAGACCTGTGGGTACAGCACCTCAGCTTGATAGCATGCACCTCAATCCTTCCATTTTAAAGGAGTTCAGCTCCTCAGTGAAGAGCAGATGCTTTCTGGCAGACCTGTAAGTACCAGCAGCTGGGGTGATGCTTACCGCATCCTGTGCCTGCTGCTAGGATTGGGCTGCATCTGGGCTGGGGTTTGATACACTGGCCCAACCTCATCTGTTTAGTTGCTTTAGTATATTACAAGTCGTGATGTCAAAAAGCACTGCTTATTCAGGATGCAACCTGCTGCTCCTGGCTGTCAGCCCACAATGCTTTCTGCAGTGATGAACACCATGCTGCAGGGTGGCATGCTGTGGTTGCAGGATTAGGGCCTCCTCACAGGGTGGTCTGGGAGGTTTGGGGGAAGCTTTTCTTGTGTTTAGACCGTGAATTACTTTGCTCTTGAAGCCTGCCAATTCTATGGGGTTTTCACTAATGAAAGGACTGCTTGGAGTACTCTTGTGCAGTTTTGGTTGTCCTTCAAGTGGCTGTTGATAAAGGAATGGAGAAAACCTGGGCTTGCTTTGTTTGGAGCTAGTCTAAAATCTCCTGTTAAGATGAGGAAGGTAAGGATTTAATCATATACATAGGAAGACACACCAAAGTAATGAGATAAAGACAAAAAAGTCTTTCTATCTAGAAAGAATATGTTGACAACTCCCTGAGCATCAGCTGATTGTGTGTGGAAAAGGTTGTTTCTGTGAATCTGGGCTACAGCACTTGCACTGTAGCTTGTCTGTGCCTGCTGCACGTATCTGCCAGATGTTTTTGATCAGAAATCAGTGCATAAAACCCCACTAAAAGGGAAGAGATCTTTGCAGGGTTGTGCCTGAAGCATGGAGCTTGCAATTACAGACAGCTTCTGATCAGAAACTGACAGTGAATGCTGCTCAGAGCATTCCTCTTTCAAGGCCAAAGACTTCACCGTGAGTCATATGGCTGGTAAAGCAGCAGGCAGCTGTGACTACAAGGTGGTGGAAGTGATGCCGTTTGGGATTCTGATCCTTAATGTGGGAGGCTCTCGCCCTGATAATCGCTGCTGTGGGATGTGCTCAGTGCAAGGGTGGTCCTTGCTTTGTGCAGTGAGGCAGCTCCTGGCTACTCCTAGACATGCTGCACACTTCCTCTTAGACATACTTGCCCCTTCAATGCAACCTCAAACATTCCTTACTCTCTAATAAAGTGTATCCTGCCCTCTAGTGCCAGCAGATGCTGAGTCAGCAAGAGCCCACGAGCAAGCTGCGCTGTGCTCCTGTGACTTTCCACCTTTACCACCCAACAGATCTCTTTGAGCTTGGGAAGCTGCGAATTATAGGGTAAGATAGGAAGAGCTCAGCATGGCTCTGGAGCAAGTATGGTTCCTTGGAAGACACGTTTGGAGATGCTTTCAAGGAAAAAACACCCTTATGGTGGTTTTTAACATGTTTGTAGGGAGCATTATAATGGAAACAGGGATATGTGTGCCAGGCTTTGTGCAAGAAAGCTTTTGGAGGTCAGAAGATTTGTTTCATTGAGTTTAACAATAAACCTTGAGGCCTGGGGAGAGCTTGGCTGTTGTGTTAGGGCAGGGATAACAGCTAGAAACAGGTCTCGTTCTTTTCTCCTAAAGAAAAGGAAGGCTAATTTCTGTTTAAACAGAAATCTAAGAGCCTTTCATTTCATTACCTGCTCTGCCTGGAGGAGAGTGGGGGTTTCCCTCAGCTAATGCTTACAGCAATGCTCTTGGTGTGTACCTGTTGGGAGCCAGGCATAGCCCATCAGTGCCCTTTGAAGCTCCTCTGCTCATCACATCTCCCTCCCTCCTCCTGATATAGCCCTTCCCTTCAGTTTGAAGATCCCACCAGGCAAAAAGCTTCTAGATCTGCAGTGCAAGGACATGGGCTGGGATGGGTTTTCCTGCTGCAGAATTCTGCATGGATGGGACCCGCTGGGGCTTTTGCATCATTTCCTGGGTTATTCCAAGCTGTTGGGAAGGTCCAGCCACAGGAGCACTGCTGGGGCCATGAGGCTGCAGAAAACGAGAGAACATTTGAAGGAACTGCTCCCCTTCTCCCCTATTCCCTCAGCTTGGATCAGAATATAGGGAAAGGGGGGGGGGAATACAAATCCTGAGAGGTCACCCATAGTTTTCCTCTGATGCACAGTGGAGTGCGAGTGCTGGCGTAGCTGTCAGGGTGGGTTTGTTTCTTTAAGGTGTCTCCCAGAGGGAGGATCAGCCAAATGCAATGTGGCAGCTATGGTAACTCCTCTTGGCTTTCAGCACAGCCCTTGCTGATCGCGCAACTTGCTAGTGAAGAAGGTACAGCTGTCCAGGCCTTGGCAGTGATCCCCACCCTCTGTTTGCTGCCAAATGCTGGGTTATTGTTGTTTCTTTTTCCTTTTTTTTTTCCATAGTTTCCTAAGAAAATGAAAATGGGAGGAATAGCCTCATCTGCCTCTCGGCCCCATCCGATGCCTCCTACTGGGTTAAAGCCGGATGGTGCTACATCCGTGTGTGATGCTGCAATGCTGGCAGTTAGGGAAGTGGAGAGCCCAGATTTGAGAGCTCCTGTCCTGCTGGAGTAGGGGGGAATGACCAGGGCTTTAATGGCTGGGATCCCTGCAGTGTCTGCAAAGGACTGTGTACAGGGCTGATTCGTCTTTCCTGAGGTGGGCAGCCCCATTTTATGGCCAGCTCACATCCACACCTGCAAGAAGGGAACCAGCTGGAAGCAGTGAGCTTGTCTGGGGGCAAAAGCCCACAAGCTGCATGTTAGGCAATGGGCCAACAACTTTCCCAAGTCAATTCCCTGATTGTTCCAGAGCTGCTGGTGCTTCTCCAGTTGTGGCTGCCGTCTACAATGCAGGGAACTAAACACCCATACCCACATAATCCTAGTAACCAAATCCCCTGCAAAGCTTTAGGCGTTGAGTCCCAGCCTGAGCTTCTTGCAAGAGATCCCAGAATCTTCCCTCTCCTCCTCTCTAGCTCTTTCCATCCACCATGGCAGTGTTGTCCCAAAGCACATCTGGGCTACGCTGGCCTTGTCCCATTAGAAAGGACCATGCATAGGTCCAGGGTGTGACTGGCACCACCGCATCCCCAGAATGAATGACAGAACAGCTTTGGTTGGAAGGGACCTTAAAGATCATCAAGTTCCAACCTTGTGCTTTCTGCCAGCACTGCTGTGTGGTCTCTATAGCTTGTCATCACTAGGGGCTCCTGCCAACCCCAAAGGGACAAATCAGTGATGCCAACAGCATGGGTAAGCACCCTTTGCACAGGGAGAGTATGGTTTAGATGATCTCTTTAAGATGCAGAGTTAAGATGGGTTTGTACTGGGGAGCCTGACATAGGGTGCTGTAGCTTGCATTGTCAGGCTATATATTTGAGTCAAAATGGACATTTTCTCTCCTTGGGGTACTCCAGATTTCTTTGTCAGGCTGGGTCTGCTGGTGTGACATGGCAGACATAACCCAAAAGCCCCTTGTTTTGCAACACTTCGGGTGCATTTTAAGGATGTGCCTGAAACAGAGCTGAAAGGCAGCCTGAGCAACACAGTGAATGAATAATTCAAGGTGGCAGCCTATGGAATTCCTACCTAGAAAAAGGTTTTGTGTTTTTAAATAGTGCAAAATGTTGCTAGAGCTGTGTAAGATGTATGTAGCTATGTGTGTAGTAGCATTTAAATGGAAGATTAAGAAACAATAACACTGGGGAACAAAGACATTGCAACTGATTTGCATGGCTGGTGGAATTAGGGCACTAGGAAATAGTGCTGAACATGCTCTAAAGGGGGGGGGGTTATATTCTGTAGGAGCAGGGATGAATGGGCAGGTCTAATACGTGTACTTGGGATTTGTGCATGTACCTCCTTAGGTGCTGTGGTGCACATGGAAACCTTTCTAATTGCAGCAGAAAATGAGCCAGTGTTGATATGAGATCAAGAAGCCAGTATCAGAAAAGAGAAATGCATTTGAAACCTCTCGCTTTTAAAGCCTCTTATTCTGACATCATTCAGAACTAGGAAATAACTGCTACTTCCAAAGCCTGTCCTGTTTCCCTTAGGCTACTTAGCCACTTTAAGCCACCTTTTGCCACCCATTGAGAGGTGAAGTGTTGCCAGGTTTACAAAATAACAGCGCTTATGAGTGAAATTCTCTGGTTAACTCAGTCCTATTGAAAATCAGTGTTTTGAGCTCCCGATTCACAACTTGAAAATGCTACCCTGTATTCCCAGCACTCTGAGCACATTGTATTGGCCCTGGGGTACCTGTAGTTACTTTTTGGGGGACGGCAGAGTGTTTTTTGTGTCCTCTCTAGCACTAATTTCCCTGGCAAGAACCTATACAATGGTGTTTAGTTACTCCTTTGCATGCATTGACTTATCCCAAGAAATACTGATCATGTTTTCAAAGTTTCCAAGAGATCATTGGAAAGGGATTTTCTGATCCCCTTTGCTTTTTGAGGCACAAACTGTGCCTTGAACACTACAAAACTCAGTGTCCCTTACCATCTCCCTGCACCAAAACCTAAGTGCGAATTCACTTCTTCTCTATGGGGAAAGCAGTGAGAAAGCTGAAGCTCAGCTGTGCTCCTGCTCCCCTCCAACAGGAAACATTTCAGAGATCGAGTATAAAAGAGATTATTTAGTGCTGGTAATAACAGGAATCTGTTAAACAGCTCTTCTCATGGCAAAGGGTGAAAATCTCTTGCAAAATACCTAATTGTCCAGCGCATAAAACCCCATTAAGTGGAAAGAGATCTTTGCAGGGTCATGTCTGAAGCATTGTGCTTGCAATTACAGGCAGCAAAAAGGACTCGGTGACACTGTAAGTTTCCTGAGCTCATCAGGCAAAGTAATAAATGTCTTTTAGAGATGCAGAATAATTACCTAACGTGTAAAAATATGCATTAATGTTGTACACATTGTTTTATGTTTTTAAGACAGTACTATCCCATGTGGCCAGCTTTCATAGTGTAGTTTTGTGCTTCGGTATTTTACTGGGAAGTTTCTATGGTGGTGATGCCCTGGCACTCCTAGAGTCAGTGCCTTAACCGAAATCTCCATGGTTCCACATGGATGTTCTTGCACAGACTCAATTCCTGCTACCTACCCCATGCCGTGGTATCCGTGGATGTCTGGTGTGTCACAGCCTTGTGCATTTTGGGGAAAGAAAGTCTTAAGCTCACAAGAATTGGCTAGAGGCGCCTATGGGATGCCAGCTGGTGTGTATGTAGCATGGAGGTGATGATGGGCATCACAGTGTTCAGTTTTGAGATGCCAAAGAGCCGTTTTCCCCATCCTAACTCATTTGGTTTAAGCATTCAATGGTGCCCCAGATGCTTTTCTCCTGGGGGTGATGCTGCTATGAGGGTGTATTGCTCACATCCAACAACATGGTCCTGGGGAGGGTGACGCCTCACTCTGCCCCTGTGCTTGGAGTGGGTGGCATTGCCAAGCACTCACAGATACTGGGGCTCTTTCTGGAGCTGCTATGTGTGCAACTCGGCCTGCAGAGCGGCTTTCCCATGGAATATTTGCTCTGAAAACCCAGGAAGGAGCTTACAGCTTTCTGTTCCACGGCAGCACTATATATATATATATATATAATACATAGTGTTTTATTATATATAACACTCTGCTATATATAATATATGTATAACACTATATATAACGTTGCCCTCAGCAAACGCACACAGAAGCTGCAGTGGGATGGGGCTATTTGAATGGTGAAAGGAGAGCGGTGGAATGTACAGGACCAGCAAGGAACCAGCATTTCCTTTCAACAACAAAATACTCTTTTCATTGCTTCTCTGTATTGAGCATATTCAGGGTGGGATTTTTGTGCTGCAGGGTGAGCAGGCTCCTGACAGCATTTATAGGGTGATAGCATGGGGGGTATCAGGGTGCTGCAGTGCTCCCTAGTCGAGCTTTCTGCAGAGGGATTAAAGTCCTTTTGTTTTAACAGAGCAATTTATCTTTAGTTACCAATGGCAAATTATACGCTGACAAGCATAGGACGAATTAGGTTGGAAAAGACCTTTAAGATCATTGAGCATATGTCCATTTGCCTTACTTTTTGTTGTATTTCTTTAACAACTCCATGATTCCATAAGCTTCTCGGGGCCGGGAATTTCTCCTAGCGAGCCATATTCCACAGTGAGATTTCATCATGGTGCACATGAAACATGCCATAAGGGTCAGTACTTAAATGTGTGTGCTTGTGGCTTGTGAGGTCCCTCTGACAGATTATTCTATTAAGGAGGTTAGTGCTAGAAAACCCAAGCACCCCAGCCATGCAAAATGCAGCTTTCTGCCTGAAAGCCTCTCCCTGGCACCATCCCAACTCTATCGAATATTCCAAGCTGGATCACCTGATTTCTTAGCAAGAGCCTGAATACAGCCATGAACCCCCCACATCACTCTTAGCTGAGCAATTAGGTTTATTTACATTGAAGCAGAAACATATGGTTTTTAAAGGAGGCCTGAGCGGTTTAAACTGAAGGTGTAATCAGATAAATGATGGTGTGAGGATTTTTGGTGGCTAAATTCAGCTGAAACCTAATTCATACATTTTAAAGTGTGCATTTGGTAGGTCTAATGTCTCTTGAGGAAATGGTAGAGCTTCTTTTTGGGGGCAGCAGTTGAGAAAGGCAAAACTATCTCATTAGGAATTCAATTAAAGCTAGTACAGTCTTACTGGACCTCTTCCAGTAAATGTATATCAAGCTGAACCAGTAGACATCTGTCTCTTTCTCCCAGCCCCCCTTTCTCTGTTTTCCAAGCAAATGATGGAGACAAGATGGGAGGAACAGGGACTATAGGTCACGTCCAGCTTTGCTGTACAGTGCAGGGCATGAGGGTTATTATCTTTTTGATGTCTGATCACTTCTGCAAGTTGTGCGGGACCGGGTTTGCTGAGCTCCCATCCCTTGCCACAATGCGGCAGCCAAAATAGAATTGGGAATCATGTGAAAGCTCAAACAAAGCCCCCGGGAGAGGTCTGGGGGAGCCTGGCCACCCCCTTTCCAGGAAGATGCCATCCCAGGCTGACAAACACCCGCTGCTGGCTCTTTCCTAGGCTCAGTTCATAGAATTAGATCAAAACCCCTCTTCTGTCCAAAGGGCTCAGGGCTCAGGGAGGACTGGCTGGAGAGATCATGGAATGAATTGCATCTTTGGTACTCTCTATTAGCAGTAGCACTTAATTGTTGACTATTTAACACTGAGAATGGTACCAAAAGCCTCTGCTGTCCTGTTTGCACCTTTCTGCAGCAAATCCCTCCAGTCTCCATGTTCCTGCAATGTGACAGCTCATTTTCAGAGGAGATATGCTGATTCTTTTTCTTTTTGACCATTCCCAAGGAAAAACCCTCCTTGCTGCTAAACACCAAAAGCCTTGCACTGTAAGGGTGATGAACAGTGGAAAACATTCAAAGGGAGATCCTCTCTTTTACCAGTCACACACGCACTGCCTTAATACAGAAGTACATCCCAAAGAGCTACCCAGAGCCCAAATCCCCACCTTACATACTCATCCACATACACGCAGAAGTTGAGCAGAGCCTAACAGAAAGCCCAGCTGAAGGGGCACTTGCTGGAGAAGAGCCTTATGGCTGCTTAACTGGCTCCCCTTTCTGGAAGAAGGGCAATGGCATTGCTAAAGCTAGCCCCGATGGAACAGTTGCTGTGCCCCGGGATGGGCTGCGTGGACCGGCGGCTTTCATCCAGGTCTGGAAGTGGTTAAAGAGATGGCTATGAGGGAAAGGGCTGCCTTACTTTGATTTATTGGCTGGCTGAGTTAATTTGTTGTTTGTGTATGATTAGTTGTTGTTGCTGAGTGGTCATCTACAGCTACAAATCTAATAAAGTGCTGGGGTGCCCAGAGCTTTGTTTTTATTTTTCCCTGCAAATATTCCTACTGTTTTAATTCTGAACAACTGATTATTAATTAGCATGAGGCTGCTTGTATGCAGCTGAAGGACTTCTTGGTTTTTCTCTCTTCCAAATTTGCCTTAGAAGCAAGTCAGACAGGACGGTGCGTAGCATGCTACAAGTCACTTGGGGCAAGCCACTGAAATGCCTGATGGGATCGTCAGCTAGCAAAGAGCAGCAAGATTCCTCAGGGCCAGCGGAGGATCTGGATCAGAAGGTGTTTCATGGCACAGCTTTTTTTTCCCCCTTTCCTAATCTGTGAAGCCTGGAAAGGGGTGAGAAACTACCAAAAATCATGTGCTTTCCCCCAACCATCACCTGTAATTCCATGTCAAACTCTCTCTGCGCTCCGGGTTGCGGTGGCGTTCCCTTACATGTTCGTGGCCTCATCAAACTATTCCTATGGCTCTACAGCGGGACATAAATTCAAGCTTGGAGATTTCAAAGCCGTGTTGAACCACATGGAAATGATTCTTGGAGCTACAGCTATAAAAATAATTATATTGCTAGGGGGAAAGAGTGACAAGAAATGTCCCCAAAAGAGATTTCAGCAGTGGTTACAGGATCTGTCCCAGCTCTGTAAGAGGTTGCTCTGATCTCCAAGGCTCATTTATCACTGCTACATATAACTCCATGAAACATGTCTCAAAAAGCACTGAAGGAAGGAATGTGAAGGGAGGCTGTGAAGGAGAAGCCTGCAGTCCACCCCTTTGTTTTTAGAGGTTGCTTTGTGTGCTTTTAAAATTAGAGCTACTCTGCAGATGACTGGTGTGAGGATGAGTAATTTGAAGACAAATTAGGTGTACTTAGCTGAAATGTATGCCCTGATTGTTCTCTTAATGACCCTTCAACGCACATCTCTCCCGATAGCCGCAGCCCTGTGGCTGGCAGATTAAGTAGCAACACAATTTCACCGATCTTCCAAGCGGTCCTTCGGTTTTGATCCCGCATTTTCTCTCCACCATGTGTATCTCTAACTCTTTGTAATCGGCAATTAGTTTCTATGCATCTATCCCATGGCAGATTTGCCTTTTGCATGTCTCCTTCTCTGGAGCATTTTCCTCACACCCTCTCTTTCAAAGGTCCCTGAGCCCAAGTGTTTTCTGGCTGACTGCAATGTATTTGGTGTCTGCTGTGGAACAGATTTATTCTTTCCCAAGAAAAGACACAAAAGTAAACAGAAGATCCAAAAGCGCATTTTTCCTGGGCTTCCAAATGCACTAAGATGAAACACACCCCCACCCCCCGCCACAAGCCTAGTAATGTAAATACCAAACTTTACAATCCTTCCTGTCAAGGAAACCTATTTACATTTTTCTAAGGATGCGTATGAAAAAAATAGGGCTTTGGGGACAAAAAGGGCTTCGTTCCAGTGTCATAACACCCCCGGTTAACTGCGCTGCTTTCATATACCATAGAATTAGGTTGTTCCCAGGGCCAGCGGAGATATCGTCTGTTTGCTTCTTGAGAGACAAAATGAAATAAGATGATAACCTTTTATACTGGAGACAGCCCTGGAAAGGCAATGGTAAAGGGCTATGTATCAAATGTACACGTTGCATGGGGCTTCCCCAGCACAAAAAGATGGGAAAGGTATTATTAGTGCCACTGCCAGTCCAAGAGAGGCAAAGGGCTCATCCCAAGCTATAATGAAGAGAGCGGGAAATGGGTTTCTGGCAGACTGGTTTTAATAGCACAGAGTTTGTATTTTTTTTATATTATCTTTTACACTTTGCTTCTGGCATTGCTGTTGGACAGGATTTTTCCTACTAAATGGAATAACAGGCAATACTTTCTTTACTCTAAACTGCAAAATGCAAAAATCAGGAGTATCTTGAGTGTTTTGAGGAAAAAGAGAAAGGTGACTGCAAAAGGAAGGGGCACAGGTGCTGGTGATGAGGATGTGAAGATTTTGGGAGGAAGGCTCAGCTTGTATCCAGCTGAAACACGCTATTGAACTCATTGAAGTACCAAGCTGTGCTTGTTTGCCTTGAAACTACTGGAGTTAGTTGTCTGTAATTACATGGACCAGAACAGGAAAACCTCTCATGGCCAGAGGAACGAGCAGCAATGACCTGCTGGCATTTGGAGAAGCCAGGTGGCATTTCACCAGTTCCCAAGGCTCTGATTTTGTTGCAGATGAAGGGTTATGACTGTTCCTGCAAGGATAAAACCTTTCCTGCTTTACCTCTCTCCAAAACCCAGGGAAAAGGGAGGACGGCTGCGACAATCCAGCCTGAACGGTGTTCACCCCTTTTTGCTCACCCAATCTTTGCAGTGCTCGCTACTCCCTAGGAAAGGCAGGAGCTGATCCCAAATTCAAATGGCTATTCCTTAAGGGATTTTATATGTATAAAATATATTTATCACCAAAACTATACAGGCAGCTCCCACTATGCATAAAAACTCCTCTGACCAGGACAGACCCATGTGTAAGCCTGTGTCACGCCACACAGCTAAATTCGCCTCTTTTAGAGGTTTTCTTGAAGATCTTGATGTATCTTTAGTTTTTCTTTGCTGGCAGATGTAATTTTTGTTGCCATAAACGATAGAATTTGACACCGCACCACACCAGGCCGTTTGTCAACAGCGTTTTCAACAGTTTAACCGCACGCGTGTGCATGCACACACAGGCACAAGAAAGGAGAAGCGCAGCGGCTCAGGGGAAGGAGAATTTCTTCTCTAAGGCACTCAAACACAAAGCAAAGAACCACCTCAAGCCACAGGGCTCCAAGTCAGGTTATGGCAAGGAGGCTGAATACCAATTCACACTGAATAGGTGAAAAAGTGAAGTGAAAAACATGTCGGGGTTTGGTTCGACATCATGGTTATTCATACTGTCCAAAATGTCGCTTGCAATTGCTTCTGGGTAGGGGCAAGCTGAGCATCAGCACCTAAAATCTGCCTCATCAGAGTGGTTGCTGATAAATAACTCAACTGTCAGTGATTTTTACATGTGGTTTAAAAGAATAAAGCAGGTTTTGCTGCTATAAAGCACTGTGTGATAAAGAATGGTTGCAGATTTGAGAATAGTTTTAAAACCATCACTGGCTAATGGCAAGCACATCATTTGGGGAAACAACAGAATAAATGCTTTGTTCCACCCCAGCACTTTACTATTCAGCCAATCTAAACTGCTGAAGAAATATGTGTTTGGGACATTTTACATCTGTTTTTGACAAGAAGCCTGTGTTTTAGCCTGTGTGGTGGGGGGTTCTAATCTATTTGCTGCTGCTTTTTTAGCCAGATTAGCATGGGAAAAGGCACCCTGTTTTATAAACGGAGGGATGATCATTTTGCAGAGCAACTCGGCTTTGGTTTTATGCAGTTGAAATGAGGGCACAGCATGCAAAAAATAGTACCATAATATAATGCCCATAAAACACGCAACAGCAGCATCACCTATTTAAACAAACCTAAACAACAGCCAGCTTGTGCAGCGGGCAGAGTAACTAATTTGTGAGCAGCCTAACATTCGGGGTGTTACTTCTTCCATAGAACAGTGTGTGGACACCTTAATTAGAGCACCGAGGTCCAAACTCTTTAAGGGTACAAGTGAAACATTTAGTTGGAAGTGGGTTCCGAAAGGATTTTAAGTCTCTGCATTACGCCATTAGTAAGTCCCAGTTGAAAACTCTCTGTCTACTCTCGAACAAGGTGCTGCAGTTGCCCCATGGTTGGGTTTTAATTTAAATGGGCCGTTTACTCCTGCTGAAACAAAGAAGGGTTTGCGCCTTTAAAAGAGCCTGTCCAATGGCCTGGGATAAACTTGATTTTCACCTTTAAGTAGCTGGTTCTATGCATAATGAAATTAATTCATTTTACATCACTCACGAAGTGATGGGAGGGTGGCAAATTTCTCCCTTGGAGCTTGGTGAAATGGGTTCATGGACTCTGCTTTATGTACCAAGCCCCAGAGAGTGACCAGCCGTATGCAAACTCTTGCTGACACAACGCAGAGCTGCTCAGCTTAATTGGCTTGGGATGAGGGTGTTATTAAAGGCCTTTTCTTTGCCTTTCTTGCTGTTTATTCCTCCCTCCCCAAATATTACAATGCAGCTTAAGAGGAAGTAGTTTTCTGCTAATGGAAAACTTGAGGAAGAGTTTAGTGTTAAAGAGTAAATAAGAAGCTACCTCTAACATGAGCCTTTGCTTTACCGGCGCTTTGGGGAAGCGAAACTGAAGAAATAGGAAAATTTGGCCAAGTTTCTTCTATCTTTGTTTGCTTTTTACTGTGTGCGTGGGGGAAGGGGCACAGCCTGGGCTTGCAGCCGACATCTGCTGCCTGTTTCTTTTAGAAGAAACACAACCTGGGCTGAACTTGTCACTGAACCCCATTTATGCCCTGCAGACCCCTCAACCGGGAGAGCATGCGGCTGCTCCAGGACCGCTGCCTTGGCACTGGGGTTTTTGGGGCTGGGGTGGCAGCTGTTTCGCTTCCCGCTGTCAGCCTGTTTTACTGATTGCCTTTTCGTCTCTTAAAACCTTTCCCTGAAGCAGCGCTTTCTGGCAAATCTCATGCAGCAGCACTTCTCCCCCCCCCATTCCTCATCAGCTAGCTCTCTCTCTGCTCCCCGATTCCTGCAGAGTATAATCATGCTGATTTCTATTCTGATTTATTTTTTAAAGTGGGGTATTTTTTGTTCCTTTTAGTTTGATTTCTTGCAGGCACAGGGGAGCAGAAGGGGGCCAAGCACATCTATGCTGCCTATCTCTGTGACCCCCAACCCCTTGCCCAGCAACATCCCCACTCTCTACCAACTTGTGCCACTTCTCCCCAGGCAGGACCAATCCCTGAAGCAAAGCTGGGCTGCGCAGGGAGCCGCTGGCAACCCCATCCCACAGCCTGATGAACACGGAGCATCACTCAGGAGAAGAGAAATGAGTACATACCCTTTTGGCAGCTGGGCTTGCCTGGCCCGGGCGGTGGCTAGTGGGAGGCCGACATGGACCACGCTCCTTCCATCCTCCATACGGAGAAGGCATAACTCAGCCTCTCGTGAGCCACGTAACTACAGCTCGTCATCTTACTGTCCATCTCGTCGCTCTGTAGCACCTGGTAGAGGAAGTCTATATACCGTGCTGCCAGCTTGAGGGTCTGGATTTTACTGAGTTTGTCAGAGGGCAAAGTGGGGATGATTTTCCTCAAGGCGGCAAAAGCTTCATTGAGCGACTGAGTCCTCTGCCTCTCTCTGACATTGGCCAGGATCCTCTGGCTCTGCAGTTCCTCATAAGACTGGGAGCTGGGACTGGACTTTTTCCCCCTCTTCCCTGGGTTAGGGCTGCCATCTTCGCTGGACTTCTTACTGTATCTTCTCTTCCTGCCAAATCTCTTTGGCTGTCTTTCCAGCTCCTCTTCACTGGTCCCCAAGCTATCCACAGGGGAAACAGGAGAACTGGAGCTTTCTTCCATGCTTTCTGCAAGAAGGGGAGGGGAAGAGCCTTTCCCCCCCTCCTTTATGTTATGTGAGTGTGTGTGTGTGTGTGTGTGTGTGTCTTAAATGTGCTTTAAATTCCTGAGACAGATCCTTTGGAAAAAACAGGAGGGCTTTTTTGGTTTTGCTCTCTTTTTTTTTTGTGCTGACCAAACGTTTTCCAGGTTGCTTGAAGGGTTCTAATTTCAAGGACCGGGGTTGTGCAAAAAAACTTGAGGTCTTGGAGAGAGAGGAAGTTATTCCAACTTTTTGGAAACTTTAGCTGAGCTCAGTTGCTAAATAGTTGTCAGAAGTGAGGGAGGTGCAGGGCTCCCTTCTGATTGGATGGCCAGGTCAGTGGGAGGAAAGCTTTTTCCCCTGCTAAACTTTCACAGTTTTATGTTACACTCAAATCTTGGGAATGCACCTCGAATAAAAGATAACCGGGGACCACCCTTCCCCCTCCCCTAGGTGATGGATTTGGGGCATCCCTTTAGGATAACAGCCCTGCCAGGGGGTGTTTCGGGGTGCTGAGCACTCGCGAGCTGCATCTCCGCCCATGAGTCCTACTCCCAGCTCCATAGCCAGGCTGCCCTGGTACCTTGCCCAAATCAGGGTGTGCAGGGCTAATGAAGCCCTATCATGCCCAAGAGGATGCCCCATATTTTGCACCCCTGGTGCTGGGGGGGGGGTGTCTTGCAATGCCCCTGCTTCCCCTTAGAGAACTGCCCGTAGCAGCACCCTGCTCCTCCTCTGCCCTGCAGAGATGGGCACACATGAGGGTGGCAGAAGTCCCCTGGGGCATGATGAGCTGTGAGAAGAGTGGAGTTTTGACCTCCCCTACTTGTGCGGGAGCATGGAAAGACCCTCCTGGACTAACCCCATGGGGCCCCAAATACAGGTCATGGGGAAAGCAGCTAATAGTTGGCAGTGAAGATGATGGAGAGTACACCGTGGCTATGCAGCCCGATTTTCCCCCTGCTTTTTTTCACCTCCTGTCAAACACTAAAAAGTACTTTTGGGGGAGGCAAGAGCAGAGGTAGGTAGGCAGGAGGATATCCCTTCCTCCAGAATATCTTCCTGTTGAAATCGTGGTATCTCAGCACACAAAAGCTCCAGGATTTCTGATGTATCAAACAGAAGACAGCGGATCTCGTTTTCCTCTCCATCACACCAGGGAAAATGTGGGAAAACTCCGCTTGCTTCTGTGGAGCTAAAGCAGAGCAAAATCAGTTTTGGACCTCTGATTTCAGTCAGAGCCCAAATTGCAGGAACAGATGCATTCCTGAGCGGCAAAGATCATGTTTTCAATAGGGAGCAGGAAAATGAAATAAAACAATAATAATGAAAATAAGGCAAAAGCAAACTCGTAAAACGTTGATTTTGTATCAGAAGCATTCGTTTGGAGCTGATTTCTTTGCACAGTTTTCCAGTAGGTATCAACACTCATTAATGGAAAAAATAATGTCTGGTTTGATTGGAAAGTGTTCTTGGTAGAAGAAGGAATTCTTGGCTTGCCTGGGGCTGACTCCACTCCTGGTAGGTAATGTTTATAGTGGAAAGACTTCCCCAGGCAGCCCCTGGGGAGAGCCTGTGTTTGCTTTCAAAAGGAAAGGTTTTCAGGTGCAGCACAGAAGTCGGAAAGAGAGGCAGTTCTGCAAATAGACTTTTAATCCAATTTAAGATCCCGGCAACTCCGAACGAGCACCTCTTCCACCCCAAGGCCAAGCTTCCAGAAGGGATTGGACCTGGCAGCCGGGGCCAAGGGTTGGCAACTACATCTACAACCTGGAGGTCCATGAGTACAGTGGGCTGGGATGTCATCTACCAGCCCCATGGACCTGGAGCTGATGCCATCCTTGACTGGGTTAGGGTGGTTTATACTGGAGAGATCTGAGTAACAGCCCCTTGCCTGTCATCTAAGTGAAATAAACTGCTGCCCATAGTGGTGCTGGTGTAGAGCTGTGCCTCAGACAACTAAAGACCCCTCGTCAGGGGTATTTGATTAGTGTTTGAGGTACTTGGAAGCCTCCTGTTAGTGCATGAGGTCATTTCCAAGTAATAAAGGAGCCACCACCAAAGACAAAGGGGCATCTCTGCCTTCCAGCTGTAAAGAGCATGTTTTTTCCAGGAAAACAGGTTCCTTCTGAATGTCACTGGCTTTTCCACATTTACGGGGGTAAGCTGCTATGGATTTGCAAGGGTGTGCTCAATAAGGGAGGGCAGTTGTGTCACGGAGATGAGCACCAGGAATATGATGCCAAAGATGTCTCCAAAAGGCTGCTTGGGGAGGGAGCAGGGCAGTGTTTTGGGCTGTTTGAGAGCACCAGGAGCAAGAAGAGGAGACCTGAGCTTACAAGAGAAGCAGAGCTGCTCATTGCTGCCTCGTATCTCCCCCTGCCCCGCTGATATGCATGCTAATGCTTATTATGCCTCTTCCTTTTGCCCTACCATGACCACCAAATGCAGGGGTTGATTTCCACGGGAGTGAGATGTTTCCATGGGTGGGACTTAGTTCTTCCAGGGGTTGAGGACAGAGGGTTCTTGGGGACAGAGTGTGTGACTGTATCCCAAAACACCCAGTTCTCATCTGACATCAGCATTTTACCTTTGTGACAACCACTGTGCCTATCCCATACAAGTGCAACCATGGATGGGTGCAGCTCAGCATCATGCTGGAGCCATGGAGGATGCGGTCACTCAGTGATGCACCTGCTTAGCTCTGGGTGCTCTTGTCCGTGTCTTTCTGGGCTGCACAGTGCAGAGCAGGAGCAGGCTTTCATGGCAGAGCAGCCCCTCATTCCTCTGTACACCATAGTGATATTAACTAAATGAACAGCCCCGTCCCCTTGCCTGGCTTCTGTGAATGATACTGAGGGTGTTCGCACACCAACGTGAGGCAGGATTTCTCCCTCTGGGTCTACTGCTGTGTGTACCCTCTAAATGTGCAAAGCTTTTTAGTATCAGACAGGCTTCATTGGGGAAATTTATGATGAAACTTGGCTGTGTCATAATTATGCAGTCTATAAGCCCAGCTCCACCAAACATCAGCTCCAGAGCTGCTGTGTATGTGTGTATTCTTTACAGCCACCAAGTCCCCTAGCAGTACTTAGTGCCAGAGCCGAGTACAGTGTTGACAGTACTGCAAATATCTTCCCTTGGAGCAGACCAAAGGCATGGTCTACGTGTGTGCAGCCCCGGGTGAAATGTGATCTGGCTTTCCTGAAGGAAAAGGGAGTTTTGAGAGGTTTGTGGGGGAGGCAGGCAGTATGAAGGTACCGCTGGCAAAGGATGGGGTGGATGCATCCTTCCCCAGCAGGGTGGGAAAGAGGAGGTTGTGAAATCAAAAACTGCAATAGGAAAAATCATTCTGGTGAAAGTTTTAATGCCCTGTTTAAATGTGACATCCACTGTGATGCTGCTGCTGCTTTTCCACTGCTATTACCAGGCTCCTGAAATCCCTTGTTGGGAGGGAACAACGAACACAAACTCAGCTTTGGGGGTAGCTTACTGTCCATAGGGAGCCTGTTGTCCAGTTGTCCCCTGGCACAGCTTGGGCAGAAAATCACCTTTCAGCCCCTCTGCACTGTGGAGGAGAATGTCTGGATTTCTGCCTCTTGCCACTCCTTTCCTTTGCCCATGGTAGGAAGTGGAAAAAGGATGAGTGCCCTGTCAGTAAAGGTAATAGCATTTCAACGTGCTCTATCAAGGGGGGCTGTCAGGGATGCAAATCTTTGGAGCAAGCTGAAAGAAGAAAGATACTGTTGACCTTACTGCTTTCCTCTCCTCTCTACCTACTGCTATAGAGAAAAGCATCACTTTCATGAATGTCCCAAGCGCAAATAGTACCCAGCACTGAATAGCCTCTAGTATAGCCAGGTTTAATCAAGCTGATTATATCATCCCTCCCTCCCTTGCCTTCAGTGTGATTTAGGTGGTAATTCCTCAGCGCTTTTGCAGCCACCACTGAATATCAACTTCCACATGCTGTCTTTGCGAAGGCAGTCATATTTTGCCCTGCAGTTCTGCTTTGTGGGCTTTGTTTCCTTATTCCTTGCGTTGCGCTGCGGCAGCAGCCAGACGCAGCAGGCGGATGTTTCCCAGAGCATTTGCCCTGCAGTGACAAGTTTATAATCAAAAGCAAAGGAGCAGTGAGTGAGCAGCACAGATAAGAGGCTGGAGGTAAGGAGGGTGAGGCTTTAGGGATAAGACAGTTGGAGTGGAGCACGGTTTCAAAGTAATTGGATACGCTAACGCTGGAGCTCTGTGCAGGAATGTACATCTGTTTCTGAACTGTTACCAGCTGATGTGCCCGCTCTTCCTTGCTGCTTCCTCGGTTATAAGCCCTCAGAGCAGCAGACATAAGCGATGGAGAGGCTGACCCGGGGACAGCAAGTCCTATTGCTGGCTAATCCTACCAATAAATGCAGTCAAGGTCAAGGCATGCTTTTGATTTGCAAAGGCACTGCTGGAGCAGCTGGGTGTGCTGGTGCCTGCCCAGTGCGGAGCAAGGTGGCAGCTCTCTCCTTGGTTTGATGGATCCATCTGGTTTCCTCAGCTTTGGGCTGGAGGTTGAAAACATGGACCTTTCTTGGAAAGACTTCACAGGTGAATGACAACAAAGAGAGGGGAATAACTTGGAGATTTTCCCCTGCAGAAGCCCCATAGACCCTTTGTCCACCTTCTTTATGAATTGGGCAGTTCCACCCAAGCTTTGACCAAGGGAGGTATGAATTGCAAGGGCCATTTTTCCACAGCTTGCCTTATTTTCTGAGTATAATGTCAGGACAAACTGTCTACAGTGTAATAATGAAAAATGCAAATCATAACTTTCAAAAGCAATCCTGTGGCAAGTCAGATGGTTAAGACACGATATAATCCACAGCTTTTCCAACTGAGGCTGGGATTCTGCACAGCGCTGGAATGTGCTTTGGAGAAGGGAGGTGCATCTGAGCCCTAATAACTTCTGTAGCACATAGGCAGGTGTTCAAAATCGTGTATGTGCTAAATACAGACCTGAATTTCATAGCTGAAACCCCTCTGAAGTAAAAAGAAAGCTCTTCAGTGGCTTCAGTAGGTTTTGGATCACAGTCTCAAGCATTAAGCAATCAGAGGACCAGTTCAAGTCTCCTGGTCATCCAAGCTCCATTGTCAGTAGGACAGGGATAATTTAGACCAGGCACAGTTCTGCCCCCAATGCTGGGTGCAGTGTTTCAGGTCTGATTGTTAATTGCTGTCAAGATTAGAAATCTGTGCAATTTCTCATGTCAATAGCATTGGAAAGATAGCGTGTATCCTGCTGTAGGAAGAAACCAAAAGGCAATGGCATTGCAATTGTGGCTTCTATTTTTAATCATAGAGGAAAGCAAATAGAAGAACTGGCATGTGGGGGGAGTAAAAAGTAGTAGCTAAGATGATTCCAAAAGCAACATTTCTATTTTAGATCATTTACTCAAGGCCACCACTAATTGCAGATCAGAGCGGAATATCTCCCTGGGAATCCGTGGAGAAGAGAGATTTTTCTTCCCCCCCTTCTTTTTGGAAGGTGAAATATTAATTGTGGCTGCAGCAGTAGTAACTGTAGCTTAAAACCTGGGCTAAGAAAATGAAAATATAGTTTCATGAACTAGAAAATCAAAGCATGTGAAATAATTTGTTCTCCTTGCCTTTTCCTCTCTATTTCTATCCTTGTTAAAAGAGGAAAGAAGGGTATCCCATCGGTGTCAAGGAGTATCCAAACCCAGCCTGGCTGTTCCAGCAGTGTAGAGGCACTGTGGGGAAGAGTCAGGCTTCTATTCAGTTTTTTTGGACTGCAACACGCACTCAAGGCAAATATATTCAAAACATCATCAATTTGGCTTCAGGTTTTGAGCATTGCTTTGGCAGCTTCTCCTTCTCCAGAAGAGAACTGCTTCCAGTGAGGTGCCAGGGCTTGCTCCTGGGATCCCAGGGTGAAAACTGCTCCTGTTAGGCACAGGAGTTCATTGCCCTGAACCTTTACTAAGTTTTAACTGTTGAGGGTACCTCTAGAATTTAACTACCATAACACCAGTGGGCTAGGTGGATTGCTGATGAACAACAGGTCATCATTGGTTCGAGTATCTTGGTTCCCAGTGGTGAAAGGCACCCTTACTCCGACTGCCTATCTGTGCCCAGATATTGAGCTGCCCTCTGCCCTTGCTCCCTGTTTTGGACATCCACGGCTGCTGAGCAGGATGGGGCTGGCCATGCCTCAGGTTGTCTGTCCACCAGTAAAATGAATGCACGAAGCCAGTGCCTCATTTTGAATGCTGCTGCAGCAATGGGCTAGTACCCTCTGCCTAAATTATTTGGTTATCAGCTGGTTTCATTTCACTTTGGTGTTTAATTTGATGCTGAAAGATTTAAATCCTTCCATTCAATAAATAAATGATCACTGAATAGCTGAGAGGAAATGAATTTTCTTCGACTGAATAAATCTTTTTCTTTTCTCTTTGTCTTTTCCAACACCTGCGTGACTCAGGCACCTGAATAAAATCCGAGGAGAAAAGACAGCTTTGTTAAAGACTCAACTGGACCAGATTCCACTTGTGGGACCCTCAGCAAATTCGGAGAAACCAGGCTTTTGACACTCCTAGTGAGATTTGGGGAGAAAAAGCAGGAAAGCCTCATTGTTTCTTTCAAAATGATGAGGTAAAAAAGCCCCAAATACTCAGAATTTAAGATTGGTTGAATTTAAATGAAGCAATCATAAAAATTTGTAACTTAGTATAATTTAGTTTGGATTTTTATTCCAAAAATATGAAGTTAACTTGGCTCTTTTCTCATGAGTAACAGCCTTTACCTGTGTAGACCATATTGTCGTTCAGTGAAAGACAGCACAAATCTTCTCGATGTAGATCTGGTTGCAAACAGAATACTATACAGACACTAAAACTGGCATAAAGGAGCATGTGTGTAGTAGCTGAAGAACTGGAAATGAAGTTATCAGAAAACAGCTGCACCCCTCAAAGGCACAGGAAGAGCATTCCAACAAAGCCTCTGTGGATTTGCATATGTAGTGTCAAGGAAGATGCATGTTAAGGTCAAGCAGCAGGTATTTTAACCTCCTGAGGCTGCTGTATCCAGGAGTCAGGGTATCATCCCCTACTTCCACTGATGCTTTCCTCCATTGCAACCCTTGTTTTCTTCACAGGGCAAGGATAACTTGCTCAGTATTGTCCTGAGCCTTGCTGTTTTGGGATTTGATGGTGGGAAGCAGGGCTCTGGCAGTATCGTAAGAAGCTGGGACTAAGTTTTCTGTCCCAGCTGCCCACATCCTACGTCCAGCATCACAAATGAGAAGTGGGCTTGAGAAATGTTCCTTCTGGTGAAGCTGTAAGATGCATTACAGGGATGGATGCACGTTATGTATGCCCCACCACTCTTCATAGTGTGGCATATTTTGGTCTCTGTGGGAACAAAGTTCAAGCGTAGAAGTCATTGCGCTGAAATTTAGGGGTTGATGCATGTGCTCAAACCTTCTCCAGGAGCACTCCAATTCAGGAGGTGACATGGGCAGCAGCTGCAGCCTAAGGATATGGTCTAACTTCTATGTTATCTAATCCCAGAATTAAAACAATAGCAATGCATAGTAGCTCTCTTTGCCATGAAGAAGAGCATCTCAACCTGTAATGGATTACAAAGTATTGCATTTTTTGTATGTTTTAGCGAAAGGTCTCTTAAAACTTGCATTTAATTGTTGGAGGAGAGCTATAAAGCATACCTGTCCTCAGCCTGAACCTCCCCCAGCTTTTTCATTATCAGTTGAGCTTTGAGATTTGCTTTTTTTTTTCTGGCATCAATACTACTGTGATGTTTCATTTCCTTCTCTTTTGGGCTTTTGGCAAAGACAAAGTTTACTGTTGGTTCCACTATATACTCGATCAGGTGACTCGGAGCCTGATCCACAACTTGCAAAGTCAGCAGAAAAGTTTATGTTGCTCTCAGCAGGCTTTGCAACGACCTTTAATAACTCTGCCCTCCCGAGGGGGCTGAAGTACAGATCCAGTAGGCATTTGTCGTGGCTCAGTCTCCTGAAGGGCCAATAATTTCTTGCAAGTTTTCTGTAGGCCTTTGATCCATCACTGTTGCTTGATTGTGCTTTGAAGACTTAATAGCGCCCCATATCCCACACTTATTAAATTCAAATTCTCCAGTTGCATTTCCCTGGAAGATACATAAAAATAACACATGGAGGAAATAGAGCTGGAAGATCCTTTGTATAAGCTGGCTTACGTTTTGTATGTGGGGAAGACACTGAAACCATTGCTTTTGCACTCGTGACTGAACCATCTGTTGGATTTTGCTCTAGTGAAGTATATCTGAAAAAGCAATAATAGGTTGGGGAGCTGTGTGCTGGCTTCAAAGGCTTAATTTTCAGTATGGCACTAAGCAACCTTTCATTTAGAAAGAATTAACATTGAAGGCATCTAGCTGTAGAAGTTGCCATGGGCTCTGTCAATGGATGTGTCTGGTGGGATTATAGCACAGCTCGTCTGTAGTTTTACAGTCACTTGGAGGTAGTTATTTTTGGGTAGGGATAAGGAGGCCATTGAATACTCGCAGGATTGCTCAGCTGATGGAAAGGGAAGGGTTTGCTAAATAATCTTCGTAAGGATGGTAAAGAAGAGAGTGGGAGATGCAGTCAATTTCAAAAGCAATCTCACACCCAGGAGGGAGGACAGATGATCCATTAACTGCTGAAATGACTTGGGAGGGATTCAAAAGAATCCCCAACTCAAACTCTAGGATCCCCAGTTTAAGGTCCCTTTAGGATCCTGTTCATGTAAAATTAGAGTGAAGCCTTGGGGACAGGTAAAACCCACAGTGAAACTGGGGAAATACTTCCCAGTATTCCCCAGTCATGGGGAAAAACAGTCACTGTTTTCTGGGGCCTTAGCAGAAGGGACATTTCGGATAAATTCCAGTTAAGTGATCTAATTCCCATGCGAAATCCCTTGCAAGCACCAAACCACTCGTGCACTTTTACTCAGACTTCACCTCCATAAAACCATATTCTCCACTGGAGAGCTCTTTTCTCTGCCTAATCAGGGGAAAAAAGCCTGAGTAGAATGGACAAGAGCTTGATTTCACTAAAAATGGGTGATGGAAACACTTCTACTGACTCCAATTTGCCCTGGGTCAGCCTCACCTTGCGAACTGAGGGATTTGGATGGCTAATAAAGAGCCATAAGCTTCCTCAACAGCACATAAGCACAGACAGCCCTTTCTGAACCTTTGGCGGGGCTGGTGGGACACATACCTTCTAGCTTACGAGGCAAAGCCTAAATTAAAAGCTAGAAACGTCAGCGTCTCACGGCATGTTGTGCAACCAGGCCTCAGTGATGTTTCGTAATTGAAGTTGCTCCCTGGTTGTGTTTGGTTTATTTTCCAGTGCGATCTAATTTTTTGATGGCAGCACAGGCTGACAAACTGATTCAGAAAGCAAATGGAACAGAAGAATAGATGGTTGAAAGCAAACAACTTGTTTTCAGGGAAGCTGAGGTCTTCCCAATGGCAGACTTCACAAGCATGAAGTATTCTTTGGGGGGAAGCGCAAGGCTATGTGCAGCAGTGCTTACTGCAAGTATTACAAAAGATGAATCTTCAGTCTGACCTCTCTTATACAACAATTTTGAAAGCCCCAGGGTGTCACTGTTCTTTTAATATAGTTGTTTTTATACAAAAATACTTCTGTGGACAAGGGTGGGAGGAGGTTTTAACACAAAAGCTCGGCAAGATTGGTGTTGCCCTGGCAAAGGTACATAAAAGCAATTGAAGAGATGCATGGGGCCTTGGAGGAAATTACCTTTGTCTGCTTTCTTGTAATGATTTGAGGCTTCTAGCAGCAGAATAGGCATTTGCAGTGGCACTTTGGGGTCAATCAACAAGTCACATGTGCTCAGTCTGTCGTTGCTGAAGAGCCACTGTCCTCATTTCGGCTGGAATAGAGCTAAACTCCAATGTTTCCAGAGCCTTCCTCCCTGCCCTAATCCCCAGATGTCAACTTCATGCAGGAACTTTCCAGCCTGGGCACCTCTTGCATTGGCATCTTCATTCTGCTGTGTGGCTGGAGACCATGAACGCAGAGGAATGAGACAGGATATCTGTTTTTTCTCCCAGCATTATATCTCTGGCTGCTGCACATGTTTAATGGAAAGGAGGCAGGAGTGGGCAGACAGCATTGTTCCCCATATGCAATGGGGTGAATGCAGCAGGAGCAAAGTGTGGCTGGTGCAAAGTGATTTAGAAATTTGCAAGCAAGCATCTGTCAGTCGCTCAGCATAGATGAATAACAAAATCAGACCAGAGCAGACATATGATGAAATCCTTCCATGTGGAGGGAAGGGGGAGGGGGACAGCAATCCAACGTGTACTAATATTTTCGTTATAATGCAAGGCATATCAGTAACATGCACACGTGAAGCTATGGAAATGTGGGGTATGTTGTTGTGCCATATGTTTTAAATATCATGGGGTAGGCCAGTTTTGCCGTATATTTGATATTCTGGCTCTTGTCAATAGGACTGGACCAACCGGGTTCATATGGAATATGAATTGGCCTTGAACTCGGTCTAATCACTGACCCAAAGAGAGTTTTGCAAAATACATTTCGAACCTGAGTAACGATAGGCTAAATCTTGTGCTGTGGGAGGAGGGCGGTTGGTCGTACACTTGACCTAGATACAAATCTCTGGGGTTAAGTATAAAGAGGCTGTTGGATAGCGGGGATCAAAACATGTCACTGATAAGACTCATTTTCTTTAACTCGTTTTTTGCTGGAAAACACATCTCGGGTGATCATCCTTTTTAGAGGTTGTAGTTACCGGTGCTTCGCAGCAAGGAGGAAGTAATGAAATGTCTTTACATCTATGTTTTTAACTTGGGAATCAGTGTAAGGCTTCCGCTTTCTTTCCAATTCCCCACATTTTATTCAGGCAACAACTAAATGGGGAAGGAATCTTACTTCTCGGTCTTTTAGATTTCTTACCTTTTCAAAAGAGGGGAACCCCACCAAAGTCCTCGTTTTGAAATGCTCATATAAAACTTACCTAATTTAGAAGGACAACCAGAGACATAATCCTGGGGATAAATTCTTTCATTGCTTTACTTTGCTCCTTTTTGTTTTTCCTTTGGGAGGGTCTCCCTGCCAGCAGAAAGGGGATAGAACAGAGAAAATTTGGAGGTGGAGAATATTTATATATATTTTTAGTCATATTATCAATCAGTTCCTGATTCTTTCAATGCCTTTTCATTTTTTTGGTTTAGTTTTTTTTTTTTTTTTCCTTTTGAGAAAAATAAAGAGGAAGGAATCAGTGAGAAGGGTAGTGGGGAGCACCAGTGATGACAGATCCTCTCCCCTCTTACCCCCACATCTTGGCAAGGAAATTGAATTCATGGCAAGTTTCAAACGAAAGCACTGAGCTTGGGGTGGGAAAAGTCCTCTCCCTTGTCTGGGCAGCCTTGGTGTTTCTTTGCAAGTCGTGGGCTGGGACCCGAACATCTCACAGGGCTCCTTCCTGTTCCCATGTCCGTGCCAGGAATCAGACTCCACAGGAGGATTTTGGATAACGTGTCCTGGGAAGACAGGAGCCAGAGGGGGATGGAGCTCCCTCTCACAGAGCCAGCCGGAATTCGCAGCTCAACACACCCAAGAGCACGAAAGCTGGTTTTGTTGCTGGAGTTGGCAGATACATGCACAAGAATCTCAGCTGATGACTCAGAAGGTGCTGTTTTTACAGACACTTCGCTTACAAAGTCGCTCTGACAGTTTGCTTTTACCTTGCAAAACCTGTACGTAAAATGTGTTGCCTTTCCCAAAGAAAAATGTGTTGCTTTCACATTTGCTTTCCTTTGGTGCCATTGGTAAATGCAGAATTAGCTCATCATTGAAGTCAAACACTTTCAGAGAGATGAAGATTTGCTAGCTCCCTGCATCTTTCCTTTGCTCCCCTTTTCTCCTGCTCAGGGGAAGTAAGAAAGTGGATGCAGTGTATGGCAGTGCTTAGACTGTAACTCAGACTGTAAAACCTGCATTGCCAGTGATGTAGAGACAGAGAGAGAAAAGCATCCAGCACCCTGATTTTTAGGCTCTGGGTTGATCAGCTGGGCTGCTCAATAATTGTATTAGGTGCTTGTCTTCTTTGCTGTGACTACTTGCATTTCATCTCACAGGTTAGTTTTAAGTGCAGAAAGCTCAGAGAGGCAGAATTTGTGGGCACTTTGTACAGTGGCCTTCTCTTGAGCAAAACTGAGGAAGTATGGGACAGGCTAAATCCCACTGATCCGGTGGAAAATCAGTCTCCCTCCTGGGAGCCATTAGTGCTCTTCACTGATTTAATCAAACATTCAGATGTTTAATTCCAAAAGGGACTGTCTGATTGCTTTGACCTCCTGTTCACGGCAGGCTGGAGTACTTTGGCCAGACACCTGTGTTGAGTTTGCCTGAAATTTGTCACTCCCTACCTCTCTCTTTTATCTTTCCTTTTCAACTTCACCCATTTTTTCCCTGTTTAATCCTTTAAGCAATGCCCCTCTGCAAGATGCCTAGCAAATGATGGTATCCCTGCCATGATTTCACCCGGCCCCGTCTTCAGCCGCTGCACAGTCTGTGACTGCATTTCAGTCCACTTACCAAATGTGACAAGAGCAATCCTGGCTTCTTCACTGCAGTGACTCATAACGACAACTTATTAAGATATTAAGTCTCAGGACTGGAGCCAAGAGGGTTCAGACACTGCCTGCATCACTGTGGCTGTTTCTGTCCTTCTCCATGGTGTGTTTATATATCAGCTGGAAATTTCCTAAATAAGCTGATTCTAACCATCAACAAATACCATTCCGATAATACGCTTTTCATGGTAGTTTCCAGTATTCTGCCTACAGGAGGACATAAAACCTTCTTTTGTTGTAATATAGCCTCCTTGGCAGCTTGTAACTCAGTGGGAAAGGCTCTGGATTCCTGGAGGAGCGCACTGTGTCAGCGATTTTGGGTATTTCAGGGAGCGTGAGGCCTCACTGGGGAAAAAAAGGAAAGCCCGAAAAAAATCTGTGCTCTTCTTTTAAGATGAATCAGTAATCAAATTAGGTCTGAAATCAAATAGCGTAAGTAAGGGGTGTGAAAAGACGTTCTCTCTCGAGGCAAATCTGGTGGGTTTTTGTAGGAAGTGGGAGCCCTGTCGGGCATCTATTGAGTGTGTGTTTATGTCCTATTTCTAAAAGGAAAATTCAAGGGAGCAAGGGCTTCCATGCACACTTTGCCCAGGGTTTTTTCTACCTTAGTAAGGTACTGGCAGGGTGGTCTCCATCCCTGGGAGGTGCTCCCTGATAGAGGAAGCTTGCTCGCATCCAGCACCCAGTGTCTGACAAGTCTGGAGACTTCTGTGGTCTACCTCCCCTCTGAGACAGGCAGAAAGGTTCCCAGCTATAATTCCTTCCATCCTGGGAGTTTCTCATTCTCTGTTTTCCTGAAGAACCTTTGTATTTTCAATGAAGGGTTGTGGGTTTTGGTTGGTTTTTTTTGAATGCAGGTGATTCAACAAAAAAAAGGTCGGAATAGGTTGATTTTCTAATGAAATTAATTCCCTTCCCCCAAGTGACTTCTTCTCATGGCAAAAGTTTAGCTGAAAAGTGTCTGTTTTCCTTCAAAATTTGAATTAATCTTTAAAAATTACCTCCAAGTGTTTGTGTGGGAGGAGGTAAAAATGTGTAAAATTTAAAACCATTGCAAAATTATCATTTTCAGTGAAAATTTAACCCTCAACAAATTCTGGATCTTGTATATCCACACAGATCCCTTGTTCTCTGCTTTATTCTCTCTGACCACCTCTGTAATTCATGTACCTCATCATGAAATGCATCATCTCTTTTTGCGATGATTTTTCAACAGAAATCTTCGTACCTCAACGGAAAAACAATATTAAATACAATGATGCAATGACCTCTTCATCTTCCTTCTTGTCCCCCTTCTGCACAGGAAAACTGTCTTTCCAGACAAAGGCCCAAGGGTGTTTAGCAAGGTGTTGTCCATGTCCACCAAAGAAAATGTTGCTCAGGTAGAATGCCTTTCATACAAGCTGAAAATGATAAGGGTTTTTGTAATGCCTCCTGTGTTTTTAACTTGAACCTCTGGAGTGAAGGGTGGACACACCTTGGCCACTGTGCTTTTTTGCTCTCAAGATGCATAGTTCTTCCGTGAGCTGCTTGTAAGTGGGAAAGAGGCGGGTGATCTCCACTCTGAATATCAAGTTGAAAAGGAGCTCGAAATAACATTAAGAGGTGGAAGACGAGCCTGGGAGATGAACTTAGGATGGAGCTTCCTTAAAGGGGCCTTCTGAGCCCCTTGCTCTGAGAAGCACTGAAAAAGCTTAACTTCTTGGGAAAACGCGCTTGAAAGTTGTTGTTGGAGGTGGTTTTTTTGAGATGCCACATGAAAAATGAAAGATCTTCCAAAAACTTTCTTTTCAATAAAGGGCCTTCTTTCAACAATAAAAAAAAAAAAAAGACAATTCAAAGGAATATTTTGGGCAGCTGTTTTTCATTAACTCACGTGATCAGCTGGTGGAAGAATTAAATTAGAGTTGCTTGATTTTATTATGGGTCCATTTTATCTGCAGACCAACAAAGGTAAGAGGCAAAGCCCTCCATAGAAGGGCCTGTTCCAGAGCCCACTGCAGGCTTGGAAAATCTCCCTCTGACTCCCAAGATCTTTCATCTGGGTGCACTGGTAATTTGAAAGCTGCTTCTCCATTTATCAGCCCCATATCTTGAACAGAGCATATTCTGCATGAATTGATATTTTCGTCTTGTGCCGTAGTGCAGTGGGCTGCTTGGCAAAAAGGCTTCTAGACCCAATGTGTGGCTTTTTTGGGGAAGATAATTACACAAGTTCAAAGTCTCGTCAGCCAATCGTATTTTGGTATTCATGCAAGCTGTTTCATAATGCCGTTTTGAACCCTGTTGGTGGCATAATTAAGATTTAATTAAATACAGGAATAGAAACATGTTGTTCATTTGACCATCTGTGAGTCAATGACTACAGTGGTTTTCTAAGTTTCTACTCTACATGCTGTTAGTGAGTGTTTCATATTATTTTCCATCTCCCCAACCATACTTGCACGTTTTCAGAGCCACCGAAGAGCCAAAGCAGATATTACGACCTTGTGTTGATGATCATCTCGCTCTGCTGTTCTTAGCAATTGATCATATTGAGCAAAGTCAAACTTTTCAAGCTTAGCAAGAGCTGCTGAGATGATGCAGAATGGGAATGCCAAATAAATGATAGCTTAATCGCAGGATATAAAGTCAAAAGGGGATGCTTTTTGTTCCCTGTGGGGTTTTTTTTGATATTTGTATATCCAAACCAGCAGCCCCCAGGCAATAATAATAATAATAACAACAACAACAGTAATAACAACAGTATTAGTAATAATAATAGCAATAATAATAATAATCATAATGTAGACATCTTTTTCTCAGAGCCTTCCTACAGCACCTAGCATGAATCAGCCTTTTTCTCTGCTGCAGGACAGACATGTGGTCAACGTTCAAACTGTGGTGATAGTCAACTACCCAAAGTGTACAGTAGGGCCCCAGAGTACCAGCTTCGACACAAAGCAGAGCTCAGAAGATGTTTAGCTGATGTGCCCCAAATATTCATTTTTCAGTCTGACAAAAACTGCTTGTGAGTTGGTGTTGAATATATGCTAGATTTAACTGAAAACTGTGGGTTTTTCCCTAATTTTAAACTGGGTTCTTTTTCTCAAACTTTAGAAGGGAAATATTTTTATTTCAACAAGATATTGTGAAACTAAATTTGGTTGAATGTTATGTTTTTAAATAGTGCAAAATTCACCCCAAGCCAAAACTGAAACGTTTTGTTTCAGATACAATGAAATGTCACGTTTGATCTCAACATTTATTTCCCTACTGTTTTCTGGTTTAAGGAATAAAAGGAAAAAAAGATGTTTAAGTTAACTCAAAAAATATTTACGCTTTCTTGGGGTTTTCTTGGGGAGGAAGAAAAAGACGGCGTCAATCAGCCATCCCCAAATAAGTGCTTTACAAAGCTTTCTTTTTAAGCACCTAGAAAAACATAGAAAAGAGATTTGCCTTGGCTCCTGTTGATTCCCTCTTTTGCAATCTACCAAAATACATATTTTATCTTTCCTATACATTTTCTGTATTTTCTTTTTCACAATACATTTTTTAAAATCAGTATTATTAATACATTTGACTAATTCCTTCGTATATTTATGTGCCTTTTAGTTCTTGTTTTCACGCTCTCTTTCTCTGCTTAGAGGCACAAATGAAGGTGGTGACTGCTAAGGTTAGCAAGAGTAGAAGAATACTTTCAGAAGCTTTAAAAAAGGAGTGTCTTCCTAGAAAGGTGTAAAGGAGAGTCAATAGGTGAAAAAATACTAGTGGGTTTATTTCAGCCTCAACAAGAATGGATCCAACTGCATTCATTGTCATGGTCTTGAGAGAAAACTGAGTTTGTTTCACTGCTTTACACTCATGTTCTTGCTAACAGTGTGCATAAAGGGCATGGCTATACCCTCTCCTCTGACTCTCATTTTATTCCAGTTTCCACAAATTTCCAGAGCTCTAGAAATTACTATTAGTTGCTATATTCTTCCACCTGATTCCAGCTGCTTGTTGAACAAGATTGGAAGTGGGGAGCGAACGCGGTGTTTCCAAACTTATCAATGGGTATTTTGGTCCCCACCATCGTCAAGTGATGACAGTAGCCCTGTGATTTCCTCCAGTTTCCAAACCAATCCTACTCCTCCTGCAATAAGTTGCAACCACCTCTGGCTCTGCTGCTGTTCGTTATGCCTTTATCACCATACAGATTGCACTGTGGAGAGCTCATGGCTTCCAGTGAATAGTTAGTTTTTAGCAGTGCATTATCCTCCAGGGAGCTGCAGAAATGGGTCTATTAGCACTTTGCTCTTGAGACTGAAAGACATTGCTGAAAGAAGGATCTAATATACCAAGGAGTTGCTTTCATTCCTATGCCCGTCCCCTGTTTGAAAGTCCTTTCTGGTTTTGGACCCACTCTGTGGAAAGCCTTCAGATTCTGCAGGTGTTAGGACAGCAGAAGCTTTGAAATGCTTGCATTCTGTCTCTGCTCCTGTTGAAATCGCTGCTGCTAAATACCACTGCACTCAAAAACAAGTGCCTTGTAAAAACCCCACCTGTGTTTCAGCAAATGCAGATTGGGTTAAAACGAGCAGAAAAAGGTCCGTTTGGCAGCTGCCTCCCTGCTGAGCCCTTTCTGCATGCTCGCTTTGCAGCCGAGGAGGAGCGAAGGGCATGTTGCTTGCCTCCAGCACTGATTTGCAGCAGACGGAGACCTGGCTCAGTGCACGATGCTGAGCGGTGCCGCTGACCCTGTGCTGAGATGAGCAGTAGGGATGGACACGAGTCCAGAAGCTCTGACCCTCCCAGCCCTGCAGGTGGTGCCTCCTCTCCAAAGTGCTCCAGGAATGAAGTTTCGCCTATGTGAACTGCTAGAAGCAGCTCATAAACACCTGAAATCATTTTCAGAGAGGAGCCATAGAAACTGATGTATTCCTATGGCACAGTGATAGCTGTAATTAATTTCAAGTGATCAGCCCATAATTTGAGTATTATTTGAACTTTTAATATACTTTCATTTTGGAAAACTGCAGTGCGTGAGTATTTCTTGCTCTCAAAGTACTTACATTTTGTTACCTGACGAGTCTAAGTTGTCCCTGGAAATATGCATTTACAATACAAAATACATGCAGCTTGCACGGCCGTGACTGTGAAATAGAATTTCCTCTGGTAGAATTTGTTGCTGGACAGATGTGTTTAAATTCACCTTTCTGTCTGGGTTCCTGTAGTCTCTGCCTTCCCTACACAATGCGAGAAATGATGAGAGAGACAGAGCGTAGACCTGCGTTTCTGAGTTGCTCAGATTTGTGTCTCATCCCACTTGCTGTTGGAAATGGTCGGTGAGTTTTAATTGCTATTTTTTTTAACAAAACTATTTTTTTTCCATGGGTAAAGGTAGAGATTTTTCCCTTTATTTTGGTTTCAAAATTAAGAACGTAAAAACCAGAAAATGCCATTGGTCGGAATCAAAAGTAACTTCAGATTTTACTGCACATTTTTAGTGTGCGGTAAAGTCTGCGTTTGGCTTTTAGAAGTATAGGAGGAAAACATTGCATTTATTTTCAGCACAGGTACATTGAATTTGAGGGTTTGGGGAATTGCCTGACACTGACAATGAAAATAGGCAAGAAGACTGACATTTCCTCTGCAAAAGCTGCAATTTTCAAGCTGCTCAGCACATTTTTGAAGTTGTTACTTCATCTTTGACCTAGCGGAGGGTTGCATTTAAACCTGGCTTTATTTAGGGTCCCACTTAATCCTGTGCTGAACATGGAGGGTATTAAAACCCCTATAAGCAGCAATACTGGAGTGGCAGGGATGTCGCTGAGCTTTTTCTCTCTAACTACACACCATAAGGAGCTCAGAAGAGAATAAACCAGAGCACATCAAATAAATGGCTGCAGGACTGGGTTCACTGTCACAAGCAGTAATGCTTTCCAGGCTCATGCCCTCAGCTAGCTGCAGCTATCTGCCGAGCATCTTTTTAACCTGTTTTGACTCCTGCAGCATTGACAACATTGCTTCTAACACACAGTGTTTAGGGAGGAATATTTTCTTCTCATGTTTTAGTTCTTGCAGTTTCTTAGTGGAAAGCACAGGCGTTTTATTGCAAACCGGTGAACAATACTGGGGTATGTTCCTGTTTTCCCTCTAACTCTACATGTTTTTTTGGCACAGCTAGCAAGGAATTAATAACTAGAGAGAAATGGTTGCAAATGCTTCAGATTCTGCTGGTGGTGTGGTTCTCAGAGGTACCTCTCCCAACGGCAGTCCCCACTTGCTGTAACTGTGCCGATCTCCTATTTTCCTCTAAACTCGGGCAAGACGCATTCCATGGAATTTGCACAAAAAAGTGTCTTTATTATAAGCAAAAGGCAGGCAGGCAGGTACTTAACATCCTGTACCAATAAACATGCTGGTAGAAATTACTTTCCCTTCTCAGGGGGAGCTGTAGGGGTTCTGTTAAATGCATCTACGGAAGATCATGAGGGCTGGTTTACAATGGAGGTAGGAAAGCGGGGGAGAGTGTATGATCTATTTGTTGTCTCTGTAAAGAGACACTAAATACGTACATATCCAAACAGGCTTATATCCATGTGCCTCTATTTATCTGGGGTTCCCTTTGTGAATGTGAAAGTTCAGGACTGCAGCAAGCCTTGCTTTAAAGCATTGTGCCTCTATCTCCACTGATAAGAGAATTTCCTGTATTTAGGAGCGGTTTGAAAAGAGCTTTCCATGTGAAATGAATGGTTATTTCATAGGGAATTGATTCCTATGTTATAATACAGGTTATTTGCAAAATACCCCATGGCCAAACAGGCAAAACTCTGTTCCAGATTCAGGCATTTTCTCAGCTGCCAAACAAGCAGGTCCAGGCACAGTAATTACAGCAACATACTGACCTGACCATTTGGAAACACCAGCTGCTTTTCCTGAAACCTGTACTTACATCTGAAGTATCCTTTTGGATGTATTATAAGTGCAGTAAGTATGTTGCTCACATGTTATCTTTCACTTGACGTGCCATTAAATATCGTTAAGTGCTGGACGTCTTCTAGTGAAAGATGTCACGAAAGTACAAAGCGTTGGGGTTATGTCAAATGTGAAGGAAAAATAAAGGCTGTAGTATTTTAGCTTTTCATTATGGGAGGCAGAGAAAGGAGAGGTCTCCTCCAAGGCAAGTATTTTTATGTTCAGAATGACGTAACACAGAAATAAAAGGATGCTCTGTAGCAGAACACCAAAACAAAATTCCTTTGCAGGCTTTCCCCTTAGAATATATATTTTTTTAATTTAATGGAGTTAATCCTTGTTTGCTTGCCTTCTTGATTATATTAACCAGCAAGGTAGTGATTAAAGGCAGGAGCGTAGCTCATGCTAATTATATTTAAACCCCCTGAACCTGTTTCTTTTTAGCGAGGGATGATTACAATAAACACACCTGCACTATTTTACAAGCAGACTTGGGCCTGGCTTGGGATACCACGCTGTTGGGAAAAGCCAAGATTTAACCCTGCTTGGGATGCCTTCCTACAATAATGCCTTTCCTCAGCAATCTGGGAGATGCTGTGTGGCAATGTATAAGCACCCTGCGTCCATGAGGGTATTGGTAGCAGGAGGATGGCCCTGGAGGAACCAGAGCAATTGGTTTGTTGAAAATTGAGCATTGATTGCATGCTGCAATTAAATTGGCTATATCCCTCTGCGTGTACAGCAAAAACTAAGTGTGCTGCTGTGTTTGCATGGGGGTCAGTGCTGAATGTGGCAGTCAACATCCACTGACTCTAAAAAGCCCCATTCTGGTGTTAGCCTAAGCCAGTACAAATCTCTGCCAGTCTATACCCACTCAGGGGCTGCTGCCTTCTTATCTTGGAGCACATATATTCTCATAGAAACTAAATTCTCTTTTTGTGTGGTGGATTTAGATTGAGATGCAGCAGATTTAAAGAAAATAAAAGAAAGAAAGAAAACCAGCCAAAGTTAATTCACCGCAGGTTTGGGGAGATAATATCTTCTATTCCTGCTGTTTAATTAAAAACAGGTTTTTATTTGCTCTACCTTTTAATTAAAGAGAAACAAGAAATTTGCCCTTCTAAGGCATCTGGTTGATTTTATGAAATCTAAGGGGTGTTTTTCATTGTTGTTAGTTTTCAGCTTGAGACTCAAATGCATCAATCTGCTCTACCACGGTTTTTATCGAAGGGACAGAACTCCTCGACTCTGGAGGCAGAGGAGACAGCCACAACCATGAAATTCCCCTCCGGATTCAAGCTGATCTGCTCCCAAAGCAG
Organism: Psilopsiagon aurifrons; assembly: GCA_025447955.1. Classification (NCBI taxonomy): domain Eukaryota; kingdom Metazoa; phylum Chordata; class Aves; order Psittaciformes; family Psittacidae; genus Psilopsiagon; species Psilopsiagon aurifrons. The sequence continues at coordinate 2,925 of JAOEHY010029858.1, read as the reverse complement.
AAAACAACAAAAAAAAAGCCCTCTCTGCAGCTGGGAGCTTGAGCTAGCAATAAGTAGCAAGGTAACAGCAGAAAAAGAAAGGGGGGGTTGGAATTTCAAGTGAGCCCCAACTCATTTCCATCGCTGTTTATCCAGGGTCTCAATTTATGTAAGCGGTAGGAAAGGGTATTTTATAAAGTACTTATTTTTGCATCCGTTTCAGCCCGTGAAGAATTAAAACAAGTTTCCTGAATACATTTTCAATGCAGTTTTTGAACTGCCTTTTATTGCTTTGAAAAGGGCAGTACTTCTGGATTTTGCCTCAGTCCTCACTATTCGTGCTTAAACACCTTCAGAAGAGAGGGTGCTCGGGTCTTCCTTAGATCATGTTCGATTTCATGACTTCTCTCAAAAGATAAGGGCAGCACATTTTAACACCGAAATAACCAATAAAAGCGGATTTCACTTAAATGTTCCAAGAGCAAGGGCACAATTCTTCCTCCATGCTACATAATTCACCTTGAAAGCTGATAATTTCTAACCTATTTTTGTTTTGGCAGCCAAACCTTACTTATAGGGTTTGCCAGCTCCCCTCACTGAGTTAATTTCACACTTTTAGAGGATTGTTAAGTTACTATTGATTTTTAACATTATTAATTCAGTTCACTAGGAAGATACCAACTGTGTAGTACTTTCATTTTACGAAGCAGTTCAGCTTCGGTGCTGGCTCGGAGTCGCGTGTTCTGCTGATGTTTTACCCCATGGAGAATAAGCTTGGCTGTTGAAGAGCTGCACCGGGATCGGTTCACAGAGATGTAAGAGTTGCTAGAAGAATATAATGTGGAAAAGGAAAATAAAGGTACTGAAAGAGGTTTTCTGGTTTTTGTTTGGCTGGAGGATTATTCACCCCCTGGAAGCAGATCCATCATTCTGCTGGGGTAGTGTAAGGTTTCTAAGCCTGAAGTTTTTGTACTGTCACAACGCTGCGGAAATCCTAGCCCGTGGTATCAGCAGGAGAGTTGGATAATGTCTATTGGAAACTTACTGATAATATGGAATTACCTTCCCGGAAAAGGTTGATTTAAGACTGCAGCACATATTTCAATAGGAGAAAGGAAAGCCGATAAGCTACTCAACCTAAAGTGTTGATCCATCAAAACACAAGTGTCTATCCTTCATACTAATCACACTCTCAGCCCCACTGCAGCCAGCTCAGCCTGAGCACACACTTTGGTTTAAACATGTGTTTCATTGCTTCCCTGGATTGCTGAAGTGGGATTAAAGAGCATAAGCGCTGCAAACCAGGCTGTTATGTAGGCAAAAAATCTGTGCAAAGGCTTCTGCTAGCTGTGAAAGTGTGCTTTGCTACTGCAAAATTCCTATGGCAGGCTTGTCTTGCTGCATCACCTGAGTCTCTTAAATACAGGGGTGACTATGGGTGAGATGGTGTGTACCTCCACAGAAGGAGGAAAATTTGGGATGGTGAAAAGAAGGATGGTGATAGAAGGATCCGATGTGCTTTAGAGAGCGTGAGGATGAGGCGCTTGCAACAGGAGTGGTGCAATTGGCAAATCTTGGGAATTGCGGGGCTGAAATGCAGGTATCTGAACAAGAAGAGAATTTGATGTTTGTTGAAAAGCGAGGTCTCAGATTAGCTCACTGGGCTGGGTCTAGTGCTATAACATCCAATAATGGTTGCTGCAGTTCATATAACTTTATTGTTCTCTGGAGAACTGTGTAAATGTTAGCTTGGGAAATCTCTCCTGCGTGCTCGAGCAGGACGTATGTGTGCATGAACGCCCGAGTGTGGCTCAGTGCTGAGGGTATTGAGATCAGGTTAACTTCTGAGGAGCTTTGTGGCTATTTAGCAAGATTCCCTCTCTGGGAATCCCAGCTTAGCTCTCTCTTCATGACCTAGGGGAAGGGGTTTTTGATAAGCCTTAGCTGTGAGCACGACTTGTTGCTGGAGGGGCAGGCTGAAGACAAACCTGCTGGGCACTGAAACACTGTGAGAACACTTGCTGCAAGGAAAGGTCCACGAGGCTGATGTCATTTCGTGACTGATACTAATTGCTGATCTCTGTATGTAAAGTTTTACTGTTCCCGCTTCTCCTACCCCACATTTTCAAGAGACAGGGACACATACATGAGCCCATGTGCGCACTCCAATAGCTAAACCTGTGATTGCCCTTCCCGCTGCTTTGCTTCGTTTTCGTCTCTGTACAGCAATGTCTAACGGGAACTGCTTGGGCTAAATTTTTCCATGCTCGGTGTCTGCCTCAGCTCGATTATTTTTGGAAAGAGCTGTTGGAGGAGATGGTTTAGTCATTCGTGAGACTGTGATGAGAGAATGAGGCATCTCGCTGTAGCAAAGGAGCCTCGAGGAGGAGAGGAGGGTGCAGAGGGAATGGTGAGGACTTTCACAATCAATGGGAGCTCTGCCCCTATGCTTTGTGTGCCAGCTTGTGTTGTCTTGCCTCCCCTGGGTGCTGTGGGAGTACAATGCTGATATTTCTGAGCACTCAGATATTGCAGGCGGGAGCATTGTGAGGCTAAATAATACTTCAGGCTCTTCCTGTGTGCAAGGTGTGCAAACAAGGACTCAGAGAGAGGGCAGAAAGATGCATTAAAATGTCTCTAGAGAGATATAACGGATTTTGCATGAAGATGCATAAACCATAATCTAATTGCAGAGATACAGCCTTGCATACTCTTTATCTGTATTTCCTATTTAACTGCTACTTCTGCTCAGTGCTCCCCGAGCGGACCCTCGTTGCTGGTGCTGAGCTGGAGCAGGGATGCTCGCTGGAGTCATCCTCTGCTTCTGGAAGGGAGAGATTTTAATCCCGTACCACGAGAGGGCAGTGCCTGCAGCTGGATTCCCTTCTGCTCCCGGTGCTCAGGATTGAACTGCTAGTGCAAAGTAATAATATCTGATTTTATTCC
>JAOEHY010029857.1:12972-25395 GCA_025447955.1 Psilopsiagon aurifrons | reverse complement strand
GGGAGGGACTCTTCATTAGGGACTGTTGTGATAGGACAAGGGGTAATGGGTTCAAACTTAAACAGGGGAAGTTTAGATTGGATATGAGGAAGAAAGTCATTACTGTAAGGGTGGAGAGGCACTGGAATGGGTTGCCCAGGGAAGTTGTGAATGCTCCATCGCTGGCGGTGTTCAAGGTCGGGTCGGACATAGCCTTAGGTGATATGGTTTAGCGTGAGGTGTCCCTGCCCATGGCAGGGGGGCTGGAAGTAGATGATCTAAAGGTCCTTTCCAATCCTAACTATTCTATCATTCTATGATTCTATGACCTATTTTCTGGGCAGTTTATTTTCTTTCAAGATATTTTCTTTGCAGTATAAGCTCCTGAGCTTTTCCATTATGTACAAAACTTTTTAAAGACTTTCTCTTATGGATGCTCATAGACTCTTATTTCTATTCATAGAAGTGAAGCTTTGTCATGCCTGCAGCAGTGGTTTGGGAGGACAGTATTAATACACTGATATTTTATGCATGTTAAATCTGGTTTTGTGGTAGTGGAAGCACAATTCAGGAAAGGAACTCAGCCCTGCAGACTGCAGGCTTTCTGAGGCAACTGAAGCTTAGTGCATGGCTGTGCATCTCACTGTTATAGACATCTGCTGACTTTTTACTGCAGTTTTCTCAATGGGAAGCGTGGTTTGGGTTCCAGCTCTGCGCAGGCAGCCAAGTATTGCCTGAGGTCTCAGTGTCTGTGAGCTACTTACGTGCTACTGTCACCCAAGCAGTGCAGAGGACAGTAAGGGCATCCTCATCAGTAAATCAAAGCTTAGTACTGGATGAATTGTGTATTAACTCCATATGTAAAGACATGGATGGAAGCAATGGGTGATGGAGGTTTGATCATTACAAGGCATGTTACCAAGCGATTTTACCTACCCATCAGCATGTCTGCTGCTTATGAGCTGGGGAGAGCTAGAGCTTATTCGAACCTATGGCATGTCCTTACTCTACATTTTGCTGGCCCAGGACTTTGCATGGCTGTCGTAAACTCTGAGAAGTTACTTCCAGATGCATTATCAAACAGAATTATAATAGATTTGGGTTGAGATATCTATGAAAGAAAGCTCTGATACTAAAGTGTTTATATAAAATATGAGGCTTTCAAAATTAGCCCTAAGACCTTTGTATGTAATAAGCCAAAATAGTGTTAATTATGTTATTTGTGCCAACCTAAAAAACAAACAACAAGACCTTTCAGGCCAGGTGCTGCCATTGCCAAATATGCATTTCAGTTAAACTTTGCTATGTTTACATTTCCAGATAATAAAATTCTTTGGTTTATAGACTACCAGGTGATAGGAAGCTGAGATTACAGTCTCGCATTTGATTAGGTTTGTCATAAAGGTAATCATGATACAATAACTATTTAATCAATTTTTAGTTATTCATATATTTTAGAGAGGTTCAGGGGTTTTTTTAGCCTTAAGTCTTCTCTTTTCTTTGTAATGTGTCAGGGTATGTGGTTGCTATTAAATCTTCTCACTAGTTTGATGGAGGTTGAAGATGAGTAGTTCTGTTTTTAAGGAGCTTATTCAACAATGACAGTGACACAAAAGGCAACAGTCTGCTTTGTTTTCCACCTTCTGGAGATGCTTTTTGTAGAAAGTAGAGATAAAATGATGTTGCCAGGATACAAACTCAGTGTGCAGGGACCACATTTTTAATGAACACCTCTTCCCCTCTGCATCCACCAGCTGTCCAGAGAGACTCCTCTGTCCATTCACTGATATATGAGACACTGAGTATTCTATTTTCATCTTTCCAGCTTGTTTTTGATAAACACGGCTGCAACAGTTTTTGAAAGAATCTTTTGTGATTTGTCTGGGGTATTTATGTTGCCTTCATTATCCCAGTACCTCGTGTCATCATCTGCGCCTGCTACTTCACAGTGGACATGTAAGTGCCATTATCCCCACTTCACAAAAACAAACTCAAGGGTGGAATGACAAAAACATTGGTAAAGTGTTTTAGGAGCCAATCTCACAAAAGGACAGGTCAATTCCTTGGTCCGTCCTGTTTCTCCCTTTACTAAGGCTATCTGGGTGGCAGCGGCTTGTGCTGCAAAGGTGGCAGTGGCTCATGCTGCTAAGATTCAAGCTGTCCACTCAAGCCACCCTTAGCAGGATGCCTACATGTCCCACATGCCATCATGGCCTGTGTGTTTAGAGCTCCTTCAGGAAGATTCCTTCATCCAGTGGGTTTGCTAAAGCCAAGCAGATGTGTCTGTGAGATCTGGTGACAGGTGAGCCTTGCATATGTGTGTGTAAGCATCTGTGCAAAGGTCTGCTCCCAAGAGCAAAGCGTAGCCGGAGTTTCTCTTGTGTAGCACCACTCAAAGGATGTATCACACTCCTGACTGAAAACATCTTGCATCTGCCAAAACATGAGAGGGACTTTTTATAGCTGTATCACAAGACCTTTGAAAAACCATATTGCTAGAGCCATTTCAGCAAAACAACAGATTTGTTGTGTGTGCATATCAGAGAGCTGCATATGGTAGGCATGTCAGAGAGTGAAAGGCCGCAAACTAATGCCACTCCAGAAAGCAGTGCTTCCTAATACTATTTTTCTGATCTTTCTGGCAGTAAATATTTGAAGCTTTCATGGAGTATTAAACTTGTGAATCTCAAACCCCATTTATTATTATTGTGTATTTAGGGCTTCATTCAATTGCCAATAAAGAGGAGGACAGAATTTCCACTTCCTTTATTATGCCTGTTCCTGCCCTCAAAGTGAACGTTGTCTGTTGAGAGTAGAATAGGTACTAATTTAGTCCCATAAAACCACAGATTGTTTCAACTTTCCACAAAGTTCTGAATGAATAGATGATCAGATCCTGTGATGCTTCTTTCAGACTCGCTGGTGATATGAAAGAGGGGCTTGTACAGTCAGCTGTATAGCCATGCCACTCTTTTGTTGCCCATAGTGCACATGTTCAGCTCCTTTTTACTCTCTTTTTATTTTAATGCTCTGCAACAGGGCTGCACAAAGCTGGACTGGCTTTTAAAACACCACTTCATTTTGCAGCTATATGTCTGTACCCAGTTTTCTTTTGTGCTGCCTGTGGAACAAGAAGCCTGTGTGGTATCTGACACCGGGCTTTTTGCAGTGATTTATTAACTGTGTCAGAATAGCTGCTGTGAATGCTGGGAAGCTCTTGCATATTGTGACAGTTGATATTGATTATGACAGTTTGTAGACTCTAGTGCGTTGTCAGACAGTGGATCACATTTTGTCTTCTTACTATACATACCATGGGCTATAGCTCATAGTGTTTTCTTGAGAAAAGGACCCATTGTCCGGCATTCTTGCTGGTATGAGGGAGCTTCTGTAGTGTATTGTGCAACAAATAGCAAAATAGTTCAGGCACCCTGTAGGACAGGCAGGCAAATGTCAATAGGTTTAGGAAAGAAAAAGTGAATAGTTTGTTCTGCTGCTGGCCTTTCAGGGGAATGAGCAGTGCAGTTGACAGAAGTGGGTAAACTAGTCTGAGGATGTCAGTTATGAAAATATGGCACATCCTGTGTTGTCTGCTGGCCAGAAATCCACAGGCAGCACAGGAGGAGGAGGTTGCATTTAAGATTTTGGCTACATACCATGTTTAAAGGTTGCTTTGGGTCTTGCTGGAGGCTGATGCTACATGTTTCTAGAGTGAGTCTGAGGAGGAGCGGATAAAAGATTTCTGCACACTTGGGAGAAAGTAAAAGTTGGGGCATGAGCGTCTGTGAGGGGCACATCAAACAGATCCCTCCAAATAACAGCCTCTCCTGACTGGTTTTAGCCAGGCAGCAGTAAAGTAGCACGCAGGGGAAAAGGTTTTCCTATTTGCCTGAAAGCGGCCTCAGAGTGGAATAAAGTTAACAGCTGAGCTTTTACAGGCAACCTGGTCAGGAGGAGGGAGTCAGAAGCCTTTTGGTTAATTATGCCACTGTAATTTACTACATTGCTACTATATATTTGAGGAAAAACCTTCCAACAATATGTTTCTTTTTAAAACAAAGCAGAATTTGATGTGTAGTGGTGACATAGAATAGGAAAGGAGCCATTCTGATTTTTCTGCTCTTGAAAGACCTTTTATAAGAGACCGTAATGAATCAGAAACTTACACTTTGAGATAATAAACCTTAGGCAAATGACCGTGGTATTAGAATTTTTATCTCACACTGGGTTTAGATTGATTCAAATGCAGTTTCTGCTGTGATTTTACATTGATGTGATGCTAAATAGTTTCTGCATGTACCATATGGTTTAATTGAAATAAACATCGTATTGGGTTACTTGTGAAATTATTATTTCTGGGATACTTTGGACCAAGACTATGGCACTGAGCTGGGGCCTGGGGGAGCCTGAATCAGTTCTTAGCCCCACAGTGGGCCTGATATTGACCACTCAAACCAGTTCATCTCTCTCATGAGATGAACTCATGAGATGAACTCTCTCTCATGAGATTCTCTCATGAGATGAACTCACCCCTATTTCTAGTTGCATGTTTACACTACAAGAACTTTGAGAAGCAACATTTCCTGTCAGAAGCCACTCTTATTCTCTTCTGGGATTTCTAGATGCTGCTGTAACACTAATCATATTTTCTGTAATGCGGACTGTATTTTAATGAGTCCTTAATGTCAGCAAGGAGACAGAATTAAACTAAGTGGTTTGGTTTCAGTGATGATGCAACTTCCCATTCCCTGCATGTGTTTGAATTTGGATTAATTATAACACTGACTGTGCCATAATTATGTTTCATAATGATAGAACACTCTAGATTTTGTACAGTCACAGCGTTACTGTAAGCCTCAGGGTGTACTGAGATTTTACAGTGACATCTCTCAGTCCAGTGTCAGGTGTTAGTGCTATATTTATATACTTACAGGTTTTATTGCGGAACATCCACAGCTACATCAGAAATGCTTTAATGGAAGGATAAAATGTAAAAGCTTTTAAATGCCTGCTTTCCACTACATTGTTTTTAATTTGATCTCCCCCTGCCCCGCCCGAGTATTTTGAAGAAGTTAGGTGTTCAAATAGAATCATAGAATCAATTAGGTAGGAAAAGACCTTTAAGATCAAGTCCAGCCTTTACTCCAGGACTGCCACGTCCCTTGTTTCCTTAGGTGGCTTTTATCTCAAGCTCTGGTCACCATTCCCTATCTGTGCCTAATTTTGGCTCCTTAAGCCTGAGCCCACACCTGGAGAAGATAATTTTGTTGCACTGTCTCTGACTGTTACCTTTCTCTCTTCCCTTCAGATGGTGTCCACAGTGTCACAGCGGTCTGCACCCTGCGTGTCACCATCATCACAGATGACATGCTCACCAACAGCATCACAGTGAGGCTGGAGAACATGTCCCAGGAGAGGTTCCTTTCTCCCCTCCTATCGCTGTTTGTGGAAGGGGTGGCTACAGTGCTCTCCACCGCCAAGGATGGCATCTTTGTTTTCAACATCCAGAATGACACAGATGTCAGCTCCAATATCCTGAATGTGACCTTCTCCGCTTTGCTCCCTGGTGGCATTCGAAACAAGTTCTTCCCCTCTGAGGACCTGCAGGAGCAGATCTACCTCAACAGGACCCTGCTGACCATGATCTCCACGCAGAGGGTGTTGCCCTTCGATGACAACATCTGCTTGCGTGAGCCCTGTGAAAACTACATGAAATGTGTCTCTGTCCTCAAGTTCGACAGCTCAGCCCCGTTCATCAGCTCCAACACCGTCCTGTTCCGCCCAATCCACCCCATCAACGGCCTGCGGTGCCGATGTCCCGCAGGCTTCACAGGTGACTACTGTGAGACAGAGATTGACCTCTGCTACTCCAACCCTTGCGGAAGCAACGGGCTGTGCCGGAGCCGCGAAGGGGGCTACACTTGTGAATGCTACGAGGACTACACTGGTATGTGTTTATCTTATCTTTGACCCATGATTTGTACATTAGACCATCAGCCAGGCCAGCTTTGTGTCAAGTTGAAATTGTTGACATTCTTAGTCACAGGGAGAAAAACTCCTGGTGCTGCCTTCTAGTCAGGAAAAGGCTTGTGAGTGTCACACATCACTTGGGGTAAGTCACTTATCTCTGTGCACTGATGGTGGTAGGAATGGTGCCTTGCAGAGGAGCTCATGCGGAGGGACCACAGCGGCTGAAGCAATTTGCATTGTGTGAATTTCTGCTTGCAATGCTTTATGCAAATGTATTTCTTCTGTCTGGAAGGAAGAAGGTGGGACACATTCCCCTGGTTCATGGTTTTGCTTGTTAAAGCCTTCCTGGCTCCTTAGCGCTCCGCTTGTACCATGGTATAGTGGTGGTGCATAGAGCATGAGGCTGGTTCATGGTCCCAAGAAACTGCAGTAATACACATGTGTGGGAAACCCTGCAAGTCAGCTTCAGTTTGTAAATGTCCAGATAAACTCCAGAAGGATGTAGCTGCTTCCAGGCCTGGCTCCAGCAGCCTGCCGAGGAACATACTTTGCCTCATCATGGACTTGACAGCTAATAAAGATCAAAGTGCTGCTTCTCAAATACTCCTGAGAAGTTATTAAGGAATATTAGCTGAATGTTTTCTGGTGCTTCAGTAAGTCAGTGAGATTATTTACGTATTTGAGATTGCACACGCACTGAAGCGTTCTGCGTTGACGTGCTCCCGGCTGTAATTTACACTGACGGCTCAGCAACGTCTGCTGTGACCCCAGCAAAGGAGGGGTGAAGCAGGGGGGGCTGTTCCCAACGCTGCCTCTCACAGCTGAAGTTATAAAACATTGAAAACATAAATTATCTAAGTCTCCATGTGAAAGAAGTCTGGATGATGTGGGTGCCTGCCGGGTTGAGTCCAGCCTCTAGGTACAAGGGGTTTCCTTCACTTTCTGTGGCTTTTGACTCAGGGCTGTAATTAAAAGCATGGTGGAAGGAGCCAGCAGTCAGTGAGCAGGGACATGGCAGCAGCAAGTGAAATGGGGGACAGGAGATGCTCCCTGAGATTAGAGAAGGCTTAGGGCAGTGAAACCTTCCTAATGAGATGCAGAAAAGCTGACCTATGAAACAGTGAATGGAGCTGTGAGGTGACTGGAATATTTGGTCTTTATTGAGGAGTGATTTTCCTGCCAGGCTTTGCATGAATGACTTCCATAGTGAAACAGATTAAGTAAGTCCTTTATTCATTATGTACAGCTGATATAAAATACATGAAGTACTGGGCATCACAAAATAGATTGTAAGACCAGTTGATTTCATTTAACATGTTTATGTACTATTATACTGCAAATAGGAATGCTTAGAAGTAACAAGTTTCATTAAACAAAGATATGCATATAAATAGTGTTCATTCATCCATGTCTTAGGCTTTGGAATTGCATGCATTTCTGCATCATATTTTGAGAGTCTTTTGCTGGAAATCTTCAAGAAAAAAAGGCTAAATATACTTTCAAAATGAAGGAGAATAATTTTATATTAATAATTAATGAACATACTTAATAATTAACACTGTAGTCAGAACAGCACAGTACATGTTTAGAGGAAAGGCACCTTATTATTCGTACTCAAAGAAAGATTTGATCTGCAGCTGTTATATCAGTGCATAGTTGTTTATTAGATGTTCTGTTGCCAGGATATTAAATCAGATCTGATCACTGAGTGAGCACTGCTTGTAGCCTTGCCGTCACTAGGTTTCAGAGTTAACTGCCGTTCAGTAGAGCACTTTATTCTGTGGAAGGGCAGTTCAGGTCATGATTGCAGTCAGGTTGGCCAGGGCAAAACACACCCAACCATGATCAAGAAGGCTCTGGAATCTCTTATCCTCTAAATTAATACAAATATTATTTTATATTTCTGGTTTATTGCTGAATGAATGCAGTGGAAATTTTGTACCTACTGTATGGTTGGTTTATGTTATATTAGTGTCTTTAGGCTCCATGTTGCATGACAATGTTTTTTCCATCAAACCTGATGCATTTACCCACATCTGGTGGTCATTAGTTGGGCAATTTTCATCCCCGTTACAGACCAAGGTGGAAAATGTTATCAACAAATAATCTGTTACCAGAAATGCTTCTTGAAGATGCATTATTGAACCCTTACAAGAGCTGTTATTTTACCTGGTTTTGTCTTTTCTTTAAATATGTTCATATCCATTTGCAAGTTCAGTTTATATCTGTTAATCATGATACTGTTTTCCACTTGTATATACATATTTATTGTTTACAACAATCCAGATTTTTTATCTATTTAATATTTAAGCAATATAGGTTGGTTTCAGTAGCAGCACTGTGTATTGGCTCATGGAATGCAGCTGTTGTAAATCAGCATGAGCAGAGAATTCCTAGGCTGAAAGTTGGAAGATTCTGGTATTGTTACCATGGTATTAATTTGGTAGTATCATACCAGTACTCATGAATATTTGAATTCATTGTAAAATATGAGATATGAATGGTAACAGTCAATGAAATGCAGCCTGCTCTGGGAGCTCTTATGTTTCCATTTCTCAATTAAGAGCCTACGTAGAAAAATAATTACAAGAAAATGCCAAGATCTGTCATCTCCTACGGGAAATACACTGCAATTCAATGACAAATCAGTAGACAGTCATAGCCCTGTACTGGATCTATCCAACTGGTCACCTGTTAAAAATATAGCGTTTATTTCCTGTGGAAGATAATTATGTCCTGTCTTACTCAGATGGAATTTCTACCTGTTTTTCCATTCCACTTTGAAGCTCTCCATTTGTTTTGGTGTAATTATTAGTCATTTATACATGATGAAAGTTTCTCTGTCTTCAGGAATCTTCTGTTACGGGCACAAAGGTAAACTGAGATTCTACAAGATATTTCTGAAACCTGAGTACTGGCTAGTTTGGGGTGATTTGGAATTAGCTTCACTTCCTGTGATGGGAGGAGGTGAGTGAAGAAGGGCATATATTTTTAATCATGTTTTTTCAGTATAGCAACCCCTTTAACTTCTTTCTTTGTATACAAATTAGTGTGGAGAAGTGAACAATGTGCTGTGGATGGCAGGAGCTGTATGCATGGCTAAAGGGTTAAAGGATTTAGTTTACACTAAGCAAACAAACATAATGGACACTGTGGAAAGCCTGTGTAATATTTCCAGCTTTATTTCTTGTATCTTTGAGTGCTGCAGAAGCAGCTTCACTATTGGTGAAGACCTGGAGAGAGGTGGAATTGTCAGTCCTCCCCAGGGGCAAACCCCTGAAGACCAAATGCGTCATGTCATCCACACCGGTTTTGGAGGCATGGTTGTCACAGTGGTTCCTGAGTGAGCTGTACTTCCAGCCCGATCCTGGTGCCTTCTACAGAGTGTGCCACTGTGGCATAAATGACCACCTTGTTTGGATGTGAATTCCCATGACTCCTGCCCTGCCATGAGTGGGTGCCTCCTGCCATTGCCTCCCGCCATTGCCTCCCGCCATTGCCTCCCATGGCTCCCATCACCATTCAGTGACCACAGTCGTGCTCAGCAGCCACTGTGACCGTTCTCCTCTACATCGTGCTCCCAAAAAGTGAAATTCAGTTGGCACAGAACAAAAAACCAAACGAAACAGCCCCTGACATAAAGGAGAGATTTAATGTTCCCACAGTTCTCCCTCGCATATGGCATTCTCTGTACCTCCTTCGCTGTGTAAACCTTAGCAAGGAGCAACTTCTAGGGAAAAAGATCATTGGAGAATTTCCCATATCCTCTGCATCTCTCCTTGGATTTCACTTCAGAGAGGGGAGAAATCTTAAGTGGTTGTAAATCTCCTAGTAATCAAATACAGCAATTAGAGATCTTTTACATGTTATACTTTTTTCCTCCCAGTTTATTTTTGTGATACCATATTGACATGAGGAATCTTGACATCTAATGTGGCCACTGTGAATTCTGACTTTGTGTTGTGAGAAGGTAATTATAGCTGTTTTCACAGCATCGTGCCAAAAGTCTCTATTCATCTTGTTTAGTAAGTTCTCAGCATTTGGCTCTTGCAAACTTATAGCAGTAAATGTGAAGATTTGCTTCCACGTTATCTTTACTTATATCCATTCTTCAGATAGTAATTTCCTAGCTCGGTCTGATACCCAACTCTGATTTTTCAGGCCAGAGAGATTTTGTCTGGGAGGATTTCAGCTTTCAAGCAGAGAAGTCTGGCAGCCAGGGTGGCCGTAATGAGTGTTTTATCTTGGGTGAGAGGGTCTGAAATTCCACTCTCGGTTACACTTCTGCAGCTCCAATGGAGTCGTGGGATCACAGGTACCTAATGGCCAGATCCTGCACAGCAAATCTTAATTTGATTCCTCCAGGTTCCTTGCTGCATCTTTAACTCCTTCTTTAGCTTACCTGGTTTTGTGACAGCAAGCAAGGCTGAATAATGACTATCCTCAGGGTCGTGGGACTTTGCCAGCACCTTCAAACAGCTGGGACCAAGTTTGTCTTTAATACAAAATGCTACGTAAGAAATTCTTTAGTTCCCAAACACTCCCATAGATGTAGACACTGTCCATGGCATGGGGCAGCCTTGTGGGTCATCTCTCTGATACCTCATTCAAATGTTAAGGCAATGCAGTGAAGCTAGTAAAATGTTTTGTATTGTTGCTGCTTTAACAGTGTCCCTTAGTCCAGGTCTTCAAAGTTATGCTACTGGATTGCAGGTGCATTTATATACTTAAGAGATTAAATCAGCCTAGGCAAGATCCAGTACTGTACAAAACAGTGTATTTGGTTTCAAGAGTTTAAATGTGATTCACATGCTGGGTGGTTTGGGTGGTTTGCACTATTTTCAGAATTTAAACTTGTGTATCTTCCCCTGTGCAAAAAGTCTTAGCAGTTATCTGTGAAGTTTTTCTGCTGATTTTGGATGCAGGGAAAGTCAAAGGAGAGTGCAAAGAACAGTGCTGACTATCAGCCTTTTAATAACTTCTGTTGCTCCTCAGTGCCTCAGAGGAGAATCCCTGGTTGCCTTTCCTTGCAGTTTTTGTCTGGCAGTACTGTCAGAAAGCTTATGTAGGTGGGGTGGTTGCACCCTGGTGAACGTCAGTGTAACTCTGGAGGTTTAGAATATTTTATTCTCTTTCAGCAGTGCTGTGCCATGTTCTTATTTTGATCTTTGGAGTGAAAGTAGGCCCTCATAACCGCAACACAATTTCCTTTTGTTTGTTGTGGACCTGAGATAACTTTTTATCTGATTGAGTGATAAACGGTTATTTGCTCATAAAATCCTTCCTTACAATTAATACTCCTTAGTTTTGTTCCAATGCTGATGTCCCAGCACAGTCTTTTCCATCAATTTTCAACTTTCTCCGTCTCTTCAGCATGACATTCTTGCAAGGAAAGCCCTCATCTGCCTCCCTTGAACCAGCAGTCATCTCCGTTGGTGTCCCGGTGCCTGGCAGCAGTTGTGTGCAGATGGGCGCCTCTGTTTCCTCCTAGCCTGTGGCTCCTTCCAAGCTCCCCTGGGCTCACAGCACTCAGGCAGCTGTCAGGGACCACATAAGCAGTGCCATGGATGGTGCAGAAGCTGCGCTTCACTGCTGTGAAGGTTTTTCAGAGCATGACTGGTGCAAAGGCTGGAAAAGCCTATCATTTTCTTCTTTTATGATCTTCACCACTCAGCTGTGTACTGTGAGACATAAGTGTATCATAAATCTTACCCTCAGTGCTTTGAAGTTTCCCCATATGACCACTGCATTTACCCATGCCAAAAGTCAATGAACCCCAGATGTTGTCTCATGAGCTGACTTAATATCTCAACATATAAGGAACCCATGCAACCTATTCTTTGCAATTAACCATGGGTAATAAGTCTTCCATTGGCTATTGGGCAGTGCATACTGCGTTTGAAAAGCACAGCAGTCGATAGTGCTATCTACTTTCCTTTCTCTCCTTTTAATGTCATGCTCATTTTATGTCATGAATTCCTGAAAACAAGTATTAGTTTTGGATATTCAGATTAAGAGGTATCACTGGCAAAAATCTCTTTGGGTCTGTTTTATACTCCCAGAGAACTGTGACTTCAAAACATTACAAGCTGTACCTATATGAAACACTTATCATCTAAGGATCACTGTGGACTCTGCAGAAATTACTAACAGCAAAGGAAGACGCTGAGACACCTTTTTGATCAAGAGGGTGTTGTCCCCCTCATGAAAGGGATGGGCAGCTGGGGCACAGCATCTTCAACAGTTCCAGGTCATAGAGTCATAGAATCATAGCATAGCTAGTGTTGGAAAGGTCCTTAAGATCATCTAGTTTCAAATCCCCTGCCATGGGCAGGGACAGCTCACACTAATCCATGCCACCCAAGGCTCTGTCCAACCTGACCTTGAACACTGCCATGGATGGAGCATTCACAGCTTCCCTGGGCAACCCATTCCAGTGCCTCACCACCCTTACAGTAAAGAATTTCTTCCTCA
>JAOEHY010029857.1:0-12675 GCA_025447955.1 Psilopsiagon aurifrons | reverse complement strand
ACTCCAAGTGAGGTCTCCCGAGAGCAGAGTAGAGGGGCAGGATCACCTCCCTCGACCTGCTGGTCACACTCCTTTTGGTGCATACATAAAAGGATGTCCCATAAAATGAGTCAGTGGCAAGTCCAGCAGGGCTGAGCAATGGCCCAAGAAGCTCCTCTGGGCCATTCCTGGGCTGCCCATAGGTGGAGACCTGGGTGAGATTCCCATGAAGGACATCTCTTTCCTGACACAGGCTCTCAGCAGTAGCCTGCACGCTCACTTGGCCCATTGTGTTTAACTCAGAGATTTATGGTGCATGTTTAAAGGTGTCCTTGCTTGTTTTTGTGGCAAGGCTCACTGCTAAACACATGCAGGGATGGGCACAGCCCACCACAGCCTTAGAGCTGGGCACAAGTAATGCTGAGTTGGACCTGAGGCTATGGCCCAGATAGCACAACTGCATGACTGCTTGCTGCAGAAGTTAGCTGCAACAGTAAAAACAGAGTTACATTTTTATATAACACAGTCAAAAGGTGAAGTCTGTTAAACTTTACAATACTGTCATGTTTCTGAAGATTTTATTCCTGTCACAGGTGATGAATCTGGGGTTTATATCAGATTCACAGGACTCACTGAAGAGGTCTACCACTTCTACAGGTGGATTATTATGTGGAGGATATGTCCTTCAGCTAATATTCAACCTATGCTCACTTGTCAGGATGCAAAAAGCCTTTTCTAATGGGATTACTTTGATGTATTTTTTGACTGTTTAGTTCTGCATCAGTGTAAATGGCCTGCAGCCTTCACACCAATCTGCAATTCCTCTTCCTAAACCCACGCAAGAGAGTTTTATCCCATTTCTCTCATCCTGATGTGCACAAACCAGCTACAGTTTAAAGTTGACAGTTTTGACAGTCTCATATCAACCCTCCTTTGCCCATGCCCCGAGATGCTGCACATGGATGATCTCTGGTTCAGCTGAACTGCCGCAAGATGCCTCTTCTGGAGCCTTGCGTCTTATCCTGCTTGCCCATGAAAATACTTTCACTGATCAAAGCCCTTCGCTGTCCTGTGGAAGCCTAGCTACAGACTTAACACTATGTTTGTTCTTTTTAATTAGCTTTAGAACAGTCTGGCGGGACTTCTGCTCTTACTGGGTGCTCCCACATTGCAGGTGTGATGGGTGCTTTGTAAAAGCAAGCAGCAGATCACACACCAGTGTAATGACTCAGCCCTGGCTTCAGAACCTACCTTAGTAATTCATCTCCAATATACTTATGAATTCAGCTCTTCCAAACAGTTCAGGGTCTGGGAAGTCCTCCTGACTGCAGCTTATACTCTTTTGCTTCTGCTGAAGACGGCTGGGTGCCAGGCCTGGTCTTCTCTGAAGGGAAGTTTAGCCACTCCCCACAGAGTTTGTCACTGACGATTTTACACTTTCTCTCCCATTATTGACAATTTTAACTAGCATGTAGTAAAATTCAATATCCAAAGAACTTGGGCAATAACCTGAGGATCATTCCATGTTTGCACTTTTGCACATGCTTACATTTTTACACCTCCTTGCTATTAATATCTTTGATGTCTGTTAGATTATGTTACAATATAGAGAGAAGGTAAGTTCTTAATTGTGGTATGGTATGAAGTCAATGAGCTTGCAGACATGAGAGGCCTGCAAGCACACACTGTGGTGTGTAGCATTGCAGCTGTTGAACCAGTGTTGCGCCAGCTCTTCTCAATGTGTTTAATATTGAGCCCTAATGGCCAGGTATAGCCAATCACAGGATGGTTCGGGTTGGAGGAGACCATTAAAGGTCATCTGGTCCAACCACCCTGACATGGCTAACATTGGCTTCAGTCTCTTTTATTGAAGTCAAGTATTGTTAAGTCCCTGATATGAAAATAATGCATTTGTCCCTGAAGCCGTGCCAAGGTAAGCCCGTGTTTGCTGCCAGGCAGCTGGCTTTACATGAGGAAGGCAAACTGCTGACCTGGCATGGGTATCTGCCTGCTTCTGGACCTGGCCTCTCCTACCCACCTCTTGGAAAGGAAATGTCCTGTGACTATGACCGTATCAGCTAGTGGTGTTCAAGCGGAGAGGGACATGCTGAGCACCTCAAGTGTCTTGTTGGCATCCTGGTTAACAACAGAGAGGCCTGAATTAAGGAATCCCTTTGTTCTAGCATAGGTGAAATCTCTTTTGTTGTCTCTAACATGTTGTACCTCTATTTCTTCTTTAATAACCTTGCTCCGTCAATTAAGCTCTTGACTTGTTCTGCTGGCTTTATACTGATGTGTTTTCTGTTACCCTACCTAAATGGGAGTCACAGTTCTCCCAGGCTTTTTGAAGACCTTTGTTGTAATGCATTTGCTTATCTTCATTGATGTAACTAAAAAAAGTGGAAAGTGGAGCGCAATTACACAAAGTCAGTCTATTTGATATTATAATTTTATAGGTACATGTAAAACCCCTCCCCAGTGATGTAGCTGAATTCCCACACTGTCATAATTGTGAGCATATGCCTGCATTGCAGAAAACTGATCTGAGAGAACCTACGCACAGTGAGCTTTGTTTCAATTAAAATATTTTAAATAGCAGTTTATTAAACAGTGGCCAACTTCTCTGTGTAAACTGTAGTTTACAGTTATTATTTTACTAATTTAGCCAAGTTAAGCCTTCAGTAACATATTAGTTGGGGTTGATTTTCTCATAGTTTAGTGTCAGTAATGGTAGCAGGGGTAAAATTTTAAGCCACCAAAGGCATTCTGATGCACCCAAACATACGCTTGCTGAGTGTCAAAATAGCCCATATATTAGACTGCCCTTTAAATGTTTGGGTTTTTTTTTTTGCCAGTGGCTAGGTGTCTTGGTTGTTTTTTTCTCAGTGAAAAGAAATCAGATAAGGAAGAAGGAGAAGAGAAAGGAGGAGAAAAAAACCAACAACTTGCCTTTAAGTTGTTTGTGAGGAAGATAAAATCATGAGATTGTATTTATTTTTTCCACTATGCCTCATATTCTGAAAAGCCCCTCACCTCAGCTGTGGACAATGTTCACAGCAGATCAGAGCTGAAAGCTAAAATGTGAAATTCCAGGGAGAGCAGAATTAAATATTTCGGATCTTCCAAAACAATAGTTTATCTTCCAAGGAACAAGGTAACAGGGCTCCTTTTCTCCTGGCTATAAGTACAGCTGTGAAGCCCCCTTAGAATTCAGTAAGACTGAATATTGGGCTTCTGTCCATGTTTATAATTCCCAAGTTAGACATTTTTATTTTCATCAGCAGATAAACAACAGGAAAGCTGCAGGAAGGGCAGTTGGGTGCAGAGGTGAGGGAATCAGGATGATGTCCTGCTAAGGCGGAAAAAGTATAAAGTAGTTTTCTTGTGTGTCCATTCTTTGTGTTATCGTGATTGGAAGCTTTGACAGTTGAGCACCAGACAGAGGCACTTGGCCTTGAACAACAAGATAATTACAGTTCAATACAGTTGTGCAGGGCATGGTGGGAACCACAATTTCATTGTTGCTGCAAATGCTCTTTTGTTTAGAGCATCATGGTTCAGTGCCTGCATGCCAGCCACTGCTGCTCTGGGGCAGGTTTTGTTCTGTACCCACCCTGAGCGGTGCCCCCAAATTGCAGCCTCCCGAGCTGTCCTCAGCCCAAATTTTCAGTTTCTCAAAATCGAAGTAAAGATATTTTATTTCAGGCTGTCTCTCAAATTCTCCACAGTGAAGCATATGAGAGCCATTATACAGCATTTTCAAATACCACAATTAACACCCCTGTTTTAATTAGATTGAGCCACACACATGCAAGGGGTCAACACACTGATGTTCATATTGTAAGAAACATTGTTATGAAGATGAGTGCCTTATATTTAAAATTAACACAATCTAGATGATACAATAGAGCATATTCATTCTAGCAAAATGGTAATAAATGACTTTAAAATTAAACCATATTTTACAGAAAGGCTAAATTTTAATCTACTAAACTGCTGTAGGAAGAGTTAGGTACAGGCTGGCAGGATTCATTTTTGATGGGTGTTTAAAAATATCATTCTAAAAAAGTAACTTTTGAACTTCTACCTATTGTGGAGATTTAAAAGTACACTGATTTTGAGAGTTTCTGTGCAGGATGAATATCACGTGAAAAGGCCATTTTCAGGAGTCATTAAGTAATAAAGTCAGCTTCCCTGATTAAGTTGCCTTTTGTTTTCAATTTGTATCTCTGACCAGTGTATGCAATACTTCTGAGGCTACCAAAGCATAAGGTTTTGGGGATTATTTCCTTCCCTGATCATTTTAATTTTACAAGCCAAGGGGCATTTTTGATTTTTCAGAATTAGCCTTCAATGTGTAGCAATGAAAATTTGATGAGCATCAGATTGGTTTTGCCAGTTCTATCCACTCTGTCAAGCAAAACTTCTGAACTCTACAATCCAAAATACAGTTATGCAGTGTTTCTAAGTATAACTTTCTTCTAACGTAATATTCTTATACAACCTGAAAATAGAAAGCTGTGAAATCCTAGCTTCCTAAAATGTAATTCCAAGAGTAGATTAAGCGTTTTTTTTCAGTAGTTTTATTAATATTTGATGGCTTCTCTTCAATTATTCTCACTAATTGGCCATTATGCTTCTTTCCGCCAGAGCTTCTGGGACCACCTAGGATGTTAAGGGGCATGATTTGATTTGAGGTCTGCCTGGTTTTAAATGCCATCATTTTTACCGTAGTGTTGGACTATGCGGCAGATGTGAGAGTGAGGTTTTCCTGTGAAAACCTCTGATTTATGGAAGACATGAAATGCAGGTTCTCACCAGTCTTTAATGGAGGTGTGCAGTTAGCTACTTGTGCAGTTAATCCCTGCTGGAGGCCAGGGCAGGTGATTTCTCCTGTGTTTTGTCTCTTGTTGTGAGCTGAAGCATCGAGTCTGTAACTGAAACATGAAGAAAATTAAACGGGATCTTAGTGGAGTAAGGATTGGACTGTCCTAAAGAAAACAGTAATGTTTGCCATTGAAAGGGAGACCCTGATCTCCTTTTCTGAGTCTTCCTGATCACTTTTCTCTCTTCTTCTCTTTCTGAGGTCAGTTATTTGCAGGCATGTTCCCCTTTTCAACTGCACTGAGGTGTTAACTTGCTCAAAAATACAGTGCTAGACCTTTCCGCTTCCCTACCAATGTGGGAACTGGGAGTTGCAGCCCTTTGGTGTCCTCCTCTGTGGAAAGCAGCTTAGGGAAAGCCGGTGGAAAGGGAGCAGGGAGCCTGGCAGTACCTGAAAGCATATCTGATTTTCCAGCTCCTGAGTTCCTGTGACAAAAGAAGTTGTTGCAGACACACCCCTGGCCTTGCTTGCTTTCCTCATCCACATAAATATTTTAATGTGTTTTGAAAAGCCCAGTGGGAGGCCAGAATGGTCTGTGGGGCAAGGACCTTGGGAAATTAATGGTGCCAGCAGTGGCATCCATTGCCCAATGAAAACTGCAACTTGGAGTGATGGAATAGTCCTTTTTGTCATCTCAGCAGAGGCACCCCGAGTCTGTGAGTGCCTTTTGGTTTCTCACTGCTGTCCATGGAAGGAGGTGAGAACAACTTGCAGCAGCTGGTTCCCAAGCAGAAGTGCTTGCAGGTACACATGAAGGACAATATGGAGCAGACTCCAAAGGCTGTCCCGAAGGCAATGTGTCCTGCTCTGTCCTTCAGTTCACTCCATGTGTCCCTCCCCAGGTAACACTACTGGAGATTGTGTTAGGGGGCATAGAGAATGAGAAAACAAAATATAATATCAGATGTATTTACAGTAAAGGTAGGGTATGATCATTTATCTTAAAAATAAATGAAGGGAGGGATATTCCTCTGGAAATGAGTATGAGCATATTAAGCAGAGCTGTGTTTTGTTCTTACACCTCCAGTTTTCTCATTGGTTTGAAGGTGGGATTTTTAGGAAGAGATTTATTCCTAGTAAGACATAATGCTAATTACAGACACAGTGGCATGATCTAATTTAAGTTTTATCTTTGACATCTACGGTAATGTTTTCCCCCTGCTAAAATACATCCAGAGATAAAGCTTAGGCTTTTGAAAGGCATTGCTTCATCACAATATCTTACCCCAAATCAGTGCAATTTGCATTATGATAAATTGTCTTGCATACAAACCGTAGGGCTCAATATAAACTGGGAATTTTGGTGCATTTCTTTTTTCTCTTGTGTAGATTTGTCCTGTAGATTGTAAAATCCTGGTTTTCATCTTTTCTTTCCCAAGCCTCAAGGTGGGCTTTAAAATGAAGTGTTTTCTTAAACTGAGAATGTTTCACTGTGGTGTCTGCCTCCTTGCTCATCAGAGTGCTGTATAGGAAGAAATCACGATGCTTGTGGTAAGCATTCGTAGCACTTCTGGTGCTCACACACTGCTGCTGCTGTGCACTGAAAAGTGAGCTATCTGGTGTAGACAGTAGAAGCTTTAGTATCTGAGCATTTTTAATCCTCAGTAAATATATTGGCAAGAGAACGCAGCTAAGAAAGACTCAGTCGTGACTTTAGTCTGCGCTCTGTTCCTGACAGCACTGGTGGAAGTTGCATAGAAAAACAAGGTCCAGTGACCATTCATACTGAGCATATATCATCTTCAGAACATGCTCATAATTTCTGAAATCCACAGATTAATTCATTTCTGCAACAGATGTGTCCCAAATATCACTAATCCTCCTCACTATTGCTTCTTTTCTTTGTTTTTTTTTTCCCTAATTATTCCTTCTCATTAAAATGCAAAACCAAAAAAGCCCCAAATCCCAAATCATCCATCCATCCATCCATCCATCCATCCATCCATCCATCCATCCATCCATCCATCCGTCCATCCACCCACCCATCCCTGCAGGGTGTGTTTTGTTCTGTGACCAGGGAAGGGGAGGAAGCAAGGAGAGGAAGAACATCTTTGCTCAGGCTGGTGCTGGGCATAGGACCTCAGACCTCATTTCGGATGGATGAGGGGCCCAGGTACCATTTCAGTGGCTGCTTTGTGAGTGTGATACGTCAGTGGGCACAGGCCAAAGCTGCTTGAGAGATGCAGGCCTGATATTTCCCTGCTCTTGTTTTTGTACAATTCAGTTTAGCTTGGTTGCTAGTGGTGAAGGATCAGGAGATGGGATAGGGTCCTGGCCTCTCCTTTGCTTATCTGGCCAGAGGAGTTTTTCATTGTGATCCTCCTCCTGAGTGCTTGCAGGACCATGAAGCAGCTGGGGTGCAGATGCTGCCCCCAAGGACCCCAGCAGGAAGAAGAGCTGGGAAGGGTTGAGTAGCATCTTCTTGTTGGGAGTGAGAATGGGACCTCCCTCAGAGCAGTTTCAGTTGAGGTTTTGGGGACTGGAATTTGACCACCCAGAGCTCTCACTTGCCTTGGGGCCAGCATATGCCACCAGCAGCTTCAGAGGCAAAAAAGAAGGAAGTAAAAAGCCTCTCATGTCTGTTATGCTGGAGCATCTCATGATTGAAGATCTCATGAGCTTTATTTAGCCCAGTCTCATGATTTTTGGATCTGATTTGTTAGTTGTCAGGGGTGCCTGGGGAACTCTGGGGAAGAAGGCACAGGAAAGGGAGAAGGGTGATGGTAAAGGAGAGGGTTGATATATATAGGCAAGAGTGCACTGGTAATTGTGCACCTTCTCTTCCCACCAGCTCAGAGTTTAGAGCTTATGCCCACAGAAAAATTAACCCAGATCTCAAGATAGATCAGTTATTTCCTGAGTAGCTGAGTATCGGATCATTTTCTGTCTATCACATCAGTTATTTCCTGAGTAGCTGAGTATAGGATCATTTTCTGTCTATCACCTCAGTGAGTTTACTTGGCAAGATATAGAGATAGAGAGATGAGATATAGATGATATAGATATAGGAATGATTTTGATGTGATTTTGCTTAGTGTTTTAATTTCAGGTTACTCTCTTGCAAATACATCCTGTTAAATCTGGGGCTGTTAGCAGCTTAAGTTATGAAGGGCAGCTGTCATTACAAATCAGCGGGATTTAGTCCTAAACAGTGTGATTGTGTGTAGCTATGTATTTATGTACTATTTTATTATATCCTGTTTCTCACAATATGCCTTTATAGCACAGAAGGCAGCACAGGGAGCAGAAAGCAAAGAGGAGGAGAGTTACCCCAAAGTGGACCTTAATCTGATGTTTCTCCCTGTAAGAAGGTTGGGGCTGTTTCTGATTTTCCCAGATCATTCCCAATATTAAAAACATGAATGAAAAGGTCAAAAGAAAGACCAAGGTATATTTTCGAATTTAAACTTTGACTAGCAGCACAGAGCCCTCAGAAAGTGGTGACCGTCAGTGCTGAGTCTAATGAGTGCATCTGCATGGCCCCTCTGAAATGGCAGTAGGGGTCTGGCCATTGATTTCTAAGGGACACAGATTTTACCTCTGTGCTTCAAATAGCATTTCTGATTCTTCTGCATAAAATGGTGCATCAACAGAGGCATCTCCTAATTAATCACAGTCACCAGTACACCAGTGGCTTCTAACTTCTATTTGATCCAGCTTCTCCTTCAATCAGAATGACTTGGTTATTCTCTCTGGTTGACTGCTCTTTAAGTTCTGTCATAAACCCATTAGATTTTTGTTTGCCTGTGTGATGTTTCGTTGGTAAGAGGTATTCACTGAGAGGTAAGGCTGACTTCTCCCTGTAGGTTCTGAGGGCAGTCTGATTCACTACAGAGCCCCTGAAGTCATGAATTTCCCTTTCTGGGCAAAATCCAATATTCGTTTTTATGATTTAACTTGCGCCTACATTTCAGGCAAATCTTCCTGCACTGTGTCTATGCATAGTCAGTGGAGAGAGGCGAGTATCTTCTGAAGGTGTTGATTCAGTTCACCTAGGTCAAGTATGAGCCACTCACACAGGGTTAAAGCTATATTTCCATAACTGTTAAATCTAGGACCATTCCTTCATCCTTTCTCCTGGGTGCATGGTCCAGCCCCCTTCCGTTGCTCCTGCTGTGCTATTCATCCCATCAACCCTAGGAGGGAACTAATCAGAAGATCACTAACACTGCAGTAAAGAAATGAGTGGTGATTTGCCATCTTAGCTCCACAAATCAGTCAACTGCAGGATTGCGTGAATGCCAGCACAAGGGAGGGGGAAGAAAGTGCGACACATTCTGGGAAATAAGAAACTATGGTAGCTCCTACTAGTCTAAACTATGGTGAAACCACCCCTACAGTGGGTGTGTTAGATCCCAACCTCTTTATCTCTTTTCCCAGTAGAGATTTCCAGGCTGATTCTGCAGCTAATTCATTTTTAACAACTTTCTTATTACTTAGTGCACTGATTGCTTTAGTGCTGGTCGTCATTTAAGATTAGTAGCAGTTTAGTTACTAGAGGAAAAGGAGGATTCATTTTCCCATAATGTGCAAGATAGCAAATACAGTTTTAATGATAGTTGTTTCTTTATTAGGGCAATGGGTCAAAGGGAGTTCTTTGAAGAATGTAGTTTCTCTATTTCTTGTTGTTTCTCCTTTCCACTTTAAGGTGCATTGATATAGGCTGGCTGCTTAAATCAGCTTCCTAAAATGCTTTCTATTATGGTGAAACAACCTCAAACGTGGAGAAGTTAATATGTATCTAGAGCAAATGTCAGAATGGAGGATGGGAGAGAAGAATCTGTTTGAGTCAAACAATTAACAGATACTGAGTGAAAAAATAACACATGTCATAGGAAACTGGAAAAAAACAAGAACATCAGTGCAAGACTGCTGTCCCATGTAAATATCTATTTTATGTAGTATTTAAGTTGAAACATTTGGAGAACAGTACCAATTTTTGAGGACTATTCTCTAAACAGGGATATTATGGAAACACATTGCAGTGAACTGAAATGTAAAGTAATTCTGTGTTTATTCCAATGCTGTCATATTGTTTCCAGCAAGCTTCCCAACATTATGGTTTGTCTGTTGTTGTAAGGTCAAGCAACTCACCAGCAAAACCACAGGCAAATTTCTGCCAAAGACTGGCTCATTGATGCACACCAGTGTGCTGTTGGAAACTCATCATGTCCATCTCACAAAGTGTTTCCAATTATAAATTTTTTATTTTTCATATATTTTTTATTTCTTTTCACTTTTTTTGGTCACCATTTATTGTTTATTCATTAAACTCTTCCATTACTTTATTTGGAATAAGTTAGAGGAAGACCAGATCTTCTAGCTGGGATTTTCCTTTGCCTGTTCTTGTTACGGTGCACCTGATATCATGGTGTCCTCACTACTTAAAGTTAATAAGAGAAATGTTATTATTAACATCTTTATAAAGTTAGTCCTAAAACTGAAGAAGAATTTTATTAGAGACAGGATGATTGTGAGTAAGAAGCAGTGTTGAAAGCAGCTATCATGTTGTGTTTTGGAACTAGATAATCATAAGGTCCTTTCCAGCCCTAACTATTCTATGGTCTTATGATCTCAAGGGCTTTAAAACCAGGAAGCATCATATAAAGGGCTGGGTAAAAGCCACAGGACTGGTAGTTTTAAGCGTCATCAGTGCTGATTGAGAGCCTGTAACGTCAGCTGCCGTTCTGTAACAGTAAACCCTTTGCTGACTAGGAGCAGAAGGTTTTCAAAGCCCAGGAATCTGCCAGCAGATAACAGGCTGCTGTGGCCTGGGTTATCTGACAGTGCATGCTTTAGATTTAGCAGCTGGAAGGACTAAGGTTCACATCTGCTGCTTGGATTTAACAGAGGTGTGATATGTAACTAGTTTTTTAAATGATTCCTAAAATGCAGGCGGTGAAAAATGAAATCATATTAGCCAAGGAAATGCCATGAGGAGTAAAGGGAGTTTCACAGGCTGGGTAAAAGGGCGAGCCATGCCAGCATTGCCACCATCGCAGACCAACCCCAGGCTGTGTGTGACAGCTTATCACCCCAGCCCCTCCAGACCCTCGCTGCACAGCAGCATTCCCACCTGTACTACTTTTCCTTCTGGAAAGCAAGACATTCCCCTTGACAGCGTGTCTGGAACCTCTGACATCCAGCTGCAAGCAGGCACACAGTGCTTTTCATCCTGAAGACAGGAGGATACACGTCTCTTCCTTTTCAGTTCCTCAAGCAGCTCTTCCCTTATGGCCTTATGACTCCAGCTTCAGCCAACAGCCAGCTTGTCCTTCAGCTCCATGAAGGCTTCAGTTCAGACACTGAGGCCACTTTTCAGGCCATGCCTCAAGGCTCCTGCAGGGCAGTGCTGTGGGCCAGTGATGTGTGCAGGATGAGGTTGCCACCCTTGGAAGTGACAAACCCAAGTGCAACACAAAGGTTCTGTTGCCAATCCTGATCAAAGCAGCACTTCCTCAGATGGCTACTCCATAAAGCTCCAAATGCCCTGTTCCTAAATAATTCCAGGCATTTTTGGAAAAAAGGATAATTAAGAAGTTATCAAGTTTCTTGGTAGACCTTTGTGCCGTGAAGCACACTGATGGAGCTACTGTAGAGATTCCAAAACCACTGTTTTAATGTATTTTTGTAAATACACATAAAATATGAAAATTCAACATCAAAGAATATGCTTCAAGTGCAGTTCTCATTTACGTTGCAGACTAAACAGGATTCAGAATAATTTTAGTAACTGGGACATCAATGATGCTACAGCTGAGTGAATATAGGACAAAGGATCTTATTCAAAGTTGAACTACATTCTTTCAAATTGCCTCTAAGCATCATAATGAAAAGCAGTAATAAACATAATTCAATAGAGCTTTTCTGTTAGCTTTCTTTTCTCTTAAATAGTTTTATGCCTGTATAGGTATCTAAATATCACAGAATTGAAACAGAACCATCAGTGACTTCCAGCTTAGGCTTTTGTATTTTGCCTCCGTATTGCCATGGCATTTCCACAGCATGCTACAGTGCCAGGAATCTCTCCCTTTAGTTCACTCCTTTGTCTCTGTGTGTATTCAAGCCTGTGTGTTATTTGCTTTTGCCAAATATATCATTCTGTTTTCAGAAAGCCTTCAAGATTACATTCGTCGCTGAGCTGAATGTTACTTCACAGAATATCCTACAGCCTTTTTAAAGTGACAAACCCGTGCTTTGTCTTGCTACACGAACTGTGTGGGATATAATTCCAAGAGAATGTTATTCCATTTTTTTGGGAGTTTTTGGGGGGTGTATGTGTGTGTGTGTGTGTGTGTGTGTGTGTGTGTGTGTGTGTGTGTGTATCTTTATTCATACAGTTTCTCCCAAAAGTAACACACTGTAAAGCATTTTAAAGTATCAAGGAAGATGTATTGATGTAATCTTGCCTGATACTCACAGCTGATAAATGGAAACAGAGAGATATTTCTCAAGTGGGTTTCACAGCATTTCATCTTAATATGTTGAAGGGAGACTATAGGAACATGAGTGCTGAATCAGAAAAGCTCTAAGGACGGGTTTGAAGTTGAACTCTCCATATGGTTTATTACTTCCGAGGCTTGGGATTGCACTCCCTCTAGGATGACTGTAAAGATATATTTCATAATTTGTTATCTGTGAGAATTATTATTATAGAGAGATGTGTTCAGCTTCCCTGTGCTTTGTGTTATATCCTTTCTAAATATACTGAAACACTCCTATGGATTGTTTGCCAGGGAGGGACTCTTCATTAGGGACTGTAGTGACAGGACAAGGGGTAACGGGTTCAAACTTAAACAGGGGAAGTTTAG
>JAOEHY010029856.1:0-41129 GCA_025447955.1 Psilopsiagon aurifrons | reverse complement strand
GAGACCCTGCCTTTGAACATCCAGCCCAGCACGGGCAACCGGGGTGCCAGGAGGAGCTGTGCTTCAGTGCCAATCACCTCTGAAGCAGCTCGAACCACTTCATAGGCTGCTAGTATCTCTTTTTCAGTTGGAGTATAGCTGGCCACAACAGCTCTGTATCCCTGACTGCAAAAGCCAAGGGGTCGAGCTCGAATCTCCCCTGGAGCTTTCTGCCAGAGGCTCCAGGTAGGACCATTCTCTTGGCTGCAGTGTGGAGTATATTTTTTACATCTGGCCCGGTCCGGACTGGTCCAAGGGCTCCTGCATGAACTATCTCTCGTTTGATTTGCTCAAAGGCTTGCTGTTGCTCAGGGCCCCATTTAAAATCATTCTTCTTCTGGGTAACAGGATAGAGAGGGCTTACAATGAAACTGTAATTTAGGATGTGCGTTCTCCAGAACCACACAACATTCAAAAAAGCTTGTGTTTCTTTCTTATTAGTTGGTGGAGACATTGCTGTTATCTTGTTGATCACATCTGTGGGAATCTGGCAATATCCATCTTGCTATTTTATTCCCCAGAATTGAATCTTCTGTGCAGGTCCTTTGGCCTTTCTCCATTTTATGGTAAAACCAGCTTTCAGCAGGATTTGGATTATTTTCCTGCCCTTCTCAAAGACTTCTTTTGCTGTATCACCCCACACAACAATGTCATCAAGGTGTTGCAGGTGTTCTGGAGCTTGCCCCTGTTCCAGTGCAGCCTGGATCAGTCCATGGCAGATGGTAGGGCTGTGTTTCCACCCCTGGGGCAGTTGGTTCCAAGTGTACTGGACGCCCCCCAGGTAAAAGTGAACTGTGGCCTGCACTCTGCTGCCAAAGGAATCGAGAAAAACGCATTGGCAATATCGATCGTGGCATACCACTTGGCTGCCTTTGACTCCAGTTCATACTGAAGTTCTATCATGTCCAGTACAGCAGCGCTCAAGGGTGGTGTGACGTTATTCAGGCCATGATAGTCTGCTGTTAGTCTCCACTCTCCATAAGACTTTGTACTGGCCATATGGGGCTGTTAAAGGGTGAGTCCTACTGATCACTCCTTGACTCTGCAGTCTATGGATCAGCTTATGGATGAGAATCAGAGAGTCTCGGTTAGTGCAATATTGCTGCCGTTGTACTGTTGTGGTCATGATTGGCACTTGTTGTTCTTCGACCTTCAGCAACCCCACAACAGAAGGATCCTCTGAGAGACCAGGCAAGTTGCACAGCTGCTCAATTTTGCTCTATCTCTAAAGCAGCAATACCAAAAGCCCATCGGTACCCTTCTGGGTCTTTGAAGTACCGTCTCCTGAGGTAATCTACACCAAGGATGCATGGAGCCTCTGGACCAGTCACAGTTGGGTGCTTTTGATATTCCCCCCAGTCAGGCTGATTTCAGCCTCTAGTACAGTCACCTCTTGGATCCTCTTGTCACTCCAGAAATAGAAATGGGTTCCACCCCTTGACAGCTTGATGGCATCATGGTACACTGTGCACCGGTATCTACTATAGACTTACACTTCTGTGAGACCAATATGCTGGGCCATCTGATCCACACAGTTCAGTAAATCCAATTATCCCCTACTTCTACCTGGCTGGAGGCAGGGGCCCTCTAATAATCATCACAACACTGGACGCTTAAGTCTTGTAGAAAGGGATTATTCTTCTTTATCACAGGAGCTGGAGTAAAATCAGCTCTTCCACTCTATCTGGGAAGTTGCTCAGAAGAGGCTGAAGCCACAACTTTCATGGGATGATCATTCTTGATCTTTGTTCTCCTCTTCAATTCATGCACCCGTTCCTCCAGAGCCGAGGTAGGTTTTCCATCCCATTTCCTCATGTCTTCTCCATGATCCCACAGGTAGCTGTTGTACTTGTTGCTGGGGGTGGTGTAGCTGCTGTACTTTGAGTTGGAATAGCTGTGCTGTTTGCTGTGATCGAAGTTTGAGTAGTTACTGTACTTGTCGCTGGGGCTGGAGTAGCTGCTGTTCTTCGCACTGGAGTAGCTACTGTCTGTTGCTTTGCCATCAGATCCAGGGATTTTTTTTTTCCTTTTGAAGAGGCTGGATAATGTGGAACAGGGCTCTGTAAGCATAGGCCAAGTCCCAGCACATTGCCATGATTTGTCCCTCTCTGGTATGACCAGAATGACAACACACCTCCTTCAAGTGTTTTACTGATTTTTCTGGATTTTGCACTTGTTCAGTGGTGAAATTACAAAGCACTGGAGGGGCCCACTGGCCTAGATACTTGCCCATACTGTCCCACACACCGTGCCACTCATGACTGTCCAGCCTTGGGGAAAATCTCTTGTCTAACCCTAGACATTGTTGTCTAGGGTTAGACAAAAAAAAATCTCGTCTAAACCCCAATCATTGTTGTCTAACCCTAAACAAGGCCCAAACCTGACTCTGCTTGACTCTTGAGGTCAGATGAAATGGTCATGGGTAAAACACACTCTGTATGCATGCCAACATGGTGATCCCCATCATAATCAGCAGGCAGGCCTCAAAGGTACCTAAAGGCCGTTCAGAACCTTCAGAACTCTCAAAAGGGCTGAGAACCTAAGGGAATGTCTCCTTCATGGGTTGACCACCTGAGGGGGGGGAAAAAAGATGTGTAACTGCTAAACACTTCTATTATTTACCTCCCAAAGTATAGAGGTGGTGACCACATTGGGGAACAAAAGCCAGATCAGTTTCATGATCAATGAGTCTATTGTATTACAAGACATTACCATAAACTACAATGAAACAAGAATCTTAACCCAAGGCCATCAGCCAATAAACACTCATGCAGTAAAGACTGGCTGTAAGTAAGGTATGACATGCTGAAACTGTGAGATCAAGAGCAACAACTTTGAGAGCTGATAAATCAGCATTGTGACAAGTGACTATTAATCCGAAACAATGAATGCTTATCACAAATATGATTAGGCACACTCTGGTCAGATCTCTTGCTATCTCAACCCTTTGAGCCCCATGCTGAGAGCCAAAAAGAACTGTTGTGGTTTAAGCCCAGCCAGTAGCTCAGAACCCTGCAGCTGCTGCCTCACTCCTCCCTTTCCTCCCCCTGCTCCTGGAGGGATGCGGAGGAGATTTGAAAGAATGTAACTCACAGGGGTTGAGATAAGAACAGTCCAGTAACTAAGGTATAACACCAACCTCTACTGCTGCTACCACCAATAATAATAA
This sequence comes from Psilopsiagon aurifrons, assembly GCA_025447955.1. Lineage (NCBI taxonomy): Eukaryota > Metazoa > Chordata > Aves > Psittaciformes > Psittacidae > Psilopsiagon > Psilopsiagon aurifrons. Next base: position 37,921 of record JAOEHY010029856.1, on the reverse strand, counting down.
TTATAAGGGAAGTAACAAGGGAAGAGAATACAACCACTCACCACTCTCTGACTAATACCCATCCTGACTAAGCAGTGATCTAACCCTTCTGGATAACTGCCCTTATTTTTATAGAGTGAGCATGACATGCTGTGGTATGGAATATCTCTTTGGTTCTTTTGGGTCAGGTGTCCTGCTCCCTCCCAACTACTCCCCTGGCAGAGCATGAGATTCAGAAAGTCCTCAGTCAGAGTAAACATTACTGAGCAGCAACTAAAAGCATTGGTGCTATCAGCGCTGTTTCCAGGCCGAAAGTCAAAACCACAGCACTGCACCGGCTGCTAAGAAGGAGAAAAATGACTGCTACTGCTGAACCCAGGACAAGCTTTTTCCCCAATTTCTTCTAGCTGATGCTTCAATCTCAGTGGAAGAGACAGATAAATGTTTGGTTTTTTTTTTCAGTATTGTTAGTGACCTTGCAGTCAAGACAAGTACCTGAGGAACCAGACCTCCAATCATTTTATAGATAAATCTTTGAGCAGGGCCCCAAACCTTTTCTATATTGTGAGAAACAATAAGATCACTCAAAATACAGTACTTAGGAGACTAACTATGAGAAGGTTACTACTTTCTCCTGTATATATGACCTAGCTTTCTTCCCATTCTTATGATCTGTACTCTGGCATGTAAAGATGCCAAGATGTTTCTATTGAGTGTGGAAAAATATTAGATGAGATTGCTGTACACATAATATTTAGATGGTGAAAATCCAACAGATGATGACAAGAATCTAACCATAATATTCTCAGCCTTTAATCGTTACTCAGCAGTTCAGTAAGTAGCTTCCTATGTGCGATGCTCCCTAGGATCCATAAAAAGGTTAAAAACCTCATATAATCACATCATTTGTCCAATGTCTCAATAGTCAGGTAAATGTGCAATAGTCCTATTACTACAGAATAATTTAAACATTGCCCCAGGTAGCATTTTTGTTACCAAGCGTATTACCAGACAAAGAGTTCATCATTGAAAGCTATTTTTTCTATGTCTTGAAGATAAACATATCACACTGATGTTTCAATGCATAATAAATATGTTGCATCCATTCCTGGATAGTAGCCTTTATTCCATGAGGCATTACATTTGCATCTAAAGCTAACTAGCATTAGTTTATCTTCCAATGGACTCTTAACAGGGGGACTGTGTTTAGGGAACCTGGGGTCTATGCAAATTAGATTTCCTTAATGATTTCTGCAGTTGTTTCCCTGAGAGGTTTGAATGTTCTACAGCCTGTCTGCTGCCATAATAGTAATAAAACCATAGCTATATTAGCAGAACCCATGTGTACAAAAAAACATATGCCAAAAAAGACCTTTTCTAAAGGCAAATTTGCACAGTTTCTGCAGGTGCTGTTAGTTAAATGAATAAAATATCTGGTTTTAACTGCTCCAAGATTTTGCTCCAAAATGGCTCTACAAACGAAATTTTACAGTGTAGTCTAGGAATCAGTTTACTCTTTAGATTATAGTGCAGATATTTTCTATTAAAATCGTGATGTAAAATATTAAAATACTTAAGCTATGTAATGCTAAATAAGCCTATTTTTTCCTCATCCTCAGTAAGTCTTTTCATGACTTGGATTTCATGTAACTCAACACCTTCTACATTGCAGAAGTCTCTGTCTGAGCTCATGTTGCTGCCATTCTTTTATATTTAACAAAGGGAATTAGCCATGCATATGTTGCAATATCTTTTATTTGGTTTAGATCTCTAAATTAGACCTGCAATTCAAGAGTACCTATTTCTTTTCACTGTCTATGTCGGGAAACTAACTCTACAAAGCCACTTATACCGGAGTACAAATGTATTTTAGCATATGATGTACATACCTTGCAACAAACATTATGACCCTATATTCTGTACTCATGTACTCATGTACTCAGCTCTATAAAGAAACAACAATTGTCTCAGAATGCCATGTGAAAACCAATAAAGTATTGATCCATGGCAAATGTTTTTTGGCACCATGGTTAATAATGGCACAGTGATAAGCAGTACTAATACTAAAATGAATAGGTATGGAAAAGTTATTCTCTTCTGTAATATATCCTGTGATGCAGGATGCAGGAAAAAGAAGCCTCCATAAATTATGTACGAAGTTGTCTGAAATTCTCACTGAGATGAGTGGATATGGTTGTTATGTGAGTTTATAGAAATGGATAAATGACATACTAGGGAAAAGAATGAGTGTAGAACAATTTTCTTGGTCATGGGGCTGAAAAGCACTTGTTAAGGTTTTCTGTCAAACACTGCTATTTCTGTAATATTGTTTCTGTATTTCTTTACTAGACTGTTTTCTATGTCAACAATCCTATGGGGCATTCTGTTTATAAACAGATTCTAAAAAGAAATGTAGTTTTGAAAACTGTCATTGCTCTGCTTTCATACTTGATCATCATTTTGGCTTTATATTTGGCCAAAAGCATGAAAATAATTCTCCTAAATTGGAGAATTATATCCTTTTAAGCAGTCCTAAGTAGGTTTTTTCTTGGATTTCTTATGAAAGAAGTAATTTTGTCAGAGCCCCGTGCTTCTCTGAAGCAAAAAATAAGACATATTTTTAGCTGACAATGCTTTGCCTCACCCTATATAAACACACCTATTTTTTAATAGTACTCATTTCACAGATGCTATAATAACAATAGATTTAAATATTTAAGTATGAGCACTTAAAAAGTTGATTGTATGAAAATTTGAAGTTTTCCACAATGCCAACATTCATCTTGCAGAAGCAATACTTTCTGTTTCTCTTCCTACATTGAAATACAGATTTTTTTTTTTTTACCCATATAGTAATTAATATTTACCGGAAAACTTAACTGCTATTCATTGAGTTGTTAACCTTTAAGGGTTATTTCCTCTTTATACACCTGATTTGTGAAGCCTCAACATTTTTAATCTCTTACCAATAACATAATACTAATAGTTTGTGGTCTATTTTGAAGCATTAGTTGTTACACACACTGCAGCAATTACTAAAATTGGGTGCTTTTGTTTTTATTCTTTTTCCTCTTTTTTTCTTTTAAGCTGTCTGGGCAGATCTCATGGATGTATTCAAACATGCACTGGGGAATATTTGCAAAGCTTTTATGACGTGCTTTAAACAGCTACACATATTTGGTTTTGAGAAAGAGCTTTGCCCTGGAGGAGAAATCCTTTAGAGATAAGAAAAAAAGGAACACAAGGACTCAGAAAAAAAAGGTTCACAAATGTGGAGAATGATTAGGATAAAGGAAGAAGGAGGAGACATCTGTTGATTAAATGATTTTTAGAGATAATTAAGTGCATTCATCCAGAAATAACAAACATTACACATCATTTGCAGGCACACATGGCTTTCTTGAAAACAAGAGAGAATTAAACAGAGCCTACAAAGTAATCAGCAGCTTGGGGCCAGTCAAAACTGTGTCACTGGCATGACCTTCCAGATTCTATGCAAGTTTTTATGAAGTAGTAGGAACAGCCAAGTGCTGAGTACTAAATTACAGGGGTCTAAATATAGATTTTGGAAGCTGAAATGAGGCAATCCTTTCCAAAACTATTGTTCAACTTTTATTTTCTCAAGTCATCAATTAATATTCACCATTAATATATATAATTCCATTTATTTCTTTCATTCTTACCCCAGAATACTCACATCTCTTTTCCAAAACAGCTTAAGTATTTTTATAAGAATTCATCTTGCTAAGAAGCTTCTGATACTTTGTCTAATATGAAGATGTATGAAGAGGAATTCAAGGAAAAAATGCACTGCAGTTCAGAGGAGTGATGTTCTATGAACCACAGTGCTATGGCTACCATATAACTTAAAGAACAAGGAATAAACAGAAAGCTATGTTAGTGTGATTTTTTTAGTATTGGGGTTTTTGCCACCTTCCACCGTTTCTACTTGTAGTATTTGTGGTTATTACTATGTTTGGTACTTACTCTATTCTGTTTCTCTAGTACATTTTTTTTTATCCCATAATTTTTACTCTCTCTTTTGATTTGTAAAGTGCTTTTTTATTAGAACAGTCAAAATTCTTATTCCCTACTTCAGGGGTAGCTTGCTTTTTTGACTTTCTGACAAATTTCATGTGTAATGTTCTTCCATACTGTAATATGAGCCAGATTTGGCCATTTTCCCAATTTCTTCAGTGATATGTACTGATATATGTCAATATATCTCAATGAATGTCATGTATTAATACACTTTCAGCTTAGGCAAATGATTACATATTTACTAACTCAATACGTGTTCATGTTTATTTACCTCAGTTCCTTCACTTAATGAAATACCACTGTAGGTAGAACACATTCTAATTTAGTTACACAATTTAACCACTATTGTACCAAAAAGTTTAGATGCCTGTGAAATGAAGAGTAATCAATTCCGTACAGTCAGGTTCTAATTTCTGCATAAGAACTGGTAGGAAATGCTAGGCATACACACCATGTTCACCTACGGAAATCAGTTTTTCTCATCACCTTCAGAGGATAAGAATTAATCAAGTAAGGATTTTTTTGTCTAATAGAAAAAAAAATCCAAAAATACAACCCAAAGCCAAAACAGAAGTTGAAAATAGCATCTGAGCTTACCATGATTTTTGTAATCTCTCTACATATAGTCCTTTCTCTACATGTGAGCCCTAACTGTTGTGTAAGATTAGTTTGCATTCCTCCTAACTCTGTTACACTCTCATCCGTGTCAGCACAGTGATCAAGCTTCAAAAAAATGTAAGATTTCCTACCGACTGTCACAGCAGTGTCCTAGGAAACACAAGTTCAAAGCCTTTCCATCTGACAGGGTCAAAATAACAAGTTTACAAATTCCTTCTCCACGTTTAAGCTACATCACAGTTATCAAAAGAGACATGATGTTTACGCACAAACTTGACAGTGGCAAATTGCATGTATGTTTTGGGGTTTCTCAATGGACTTGGATCATGCACCTGAGTCACACCCAAGTTCCACTCTAAGGAGAAGTACCAGTTCACTCAAAACAGGCACTTTCTAGCTGGCATGACAAATTAACTGTCGTCGACAAGTGAGCAGTCTGACTAAGGAGAAAAGTAATGAATTTCAGGGTAAAGCAGCCCAAGAGAGTAGGTAAACTGAAATGCTGTGTGGCACTAAAGAGATTTATAGGTGACTAGATTTCAGTTAATGGGGATTATTGTTGATTGAACTCCATGGCAAGAACAATCTTGTCCTCTTATACGGAATTGCAAGAAAATCTAAGCACCTTATATTTCTTACTTGATTCAGCCTTAACATAGACCTGATTCTGGATTCATTCTTCCTTCATCTCTAGAATCTATGTCATGAAATCAAGAGATTAGAAGTGCTTTCTTCTCAAATGGCACTTTTTTGCTGCCTTTCTTGTCTGCACGAAATATTTGATATTGTTATACCTTGTCCAGTTTGATTTACATACAAATACACTGATGCAGCTTTTTCCCACTACAATTATTGTCTATCATATGAGATCTCAGTCTTGGAAATTCCTGATCTTCATATCAGCTTGAACTGTTTTAATTTCACTTTATTGTTCTCCCATTACATACACATTTTTCTGTGATCCTTTCCATTTCTCTCTTTGGCATGTACATCTTTGAATAATAGCTAGGGCATTATCCTGAGGTACTTTTTGCTGTCTCTTAGCAAATCTGTGAATGCTAATATTCTTTTAATCTCTTCTTATCTTAAGTCCAATCATCTTAATTCCCTAACATCTTCAGTTGTTTCATTCTTTTCAGTTCATCCATATATTCCTGATAAAGAGGTGACCCCTCATCTGCTGGGTGAGACCAGACACCGGTCTTCTACTATGCTCATAAACCTAAGCATTATAATTTTAACATAGCAATTGCCTTTTTGATAATGGATCTCTAATTGGTGTTAAATGAACTAAGCTGATAGCTATGCTTTGGTTATATATTTTGCAAAAGCATGGAGAACAAACTCCACCTTTTATCACTTTTTTTTTCCTGTAGACTACTGCCAGTCCCAAATTTTCAAGAGTCCACTTTTCCAACCACTGTTTGCAAAAACAAATTATTTGTCTGTCTTTTCTATAGAGAAATAGTAAAAATTTCAGTAAATTCAGTATAGAAATAGTAAGAATTTCAGTAAAAATTCAGTAAATTTGTGAATTTTTCATTGAAGCAGTTGCTTTTTTCAAACAGTTCTGAATTTCAAATAAAGATAGCATTCATTGAATACACTTGAAACCCAAAACAAGCAAAAAAGAGACACATAAGACAAAACAATCAAATAAGAATGAACATGTAAAGTAATGCTAGCCATTAATCAGCACTAGCATTATGTAATTTGGAATTTGGATTTGGAAAATGTCCTCTTCTGCATGACAGGGATTTGAACACAGATCTCATAGTAAAAAGTATAAGAAAATTTCTAAAAACCTTTTTTTGAATCTGTAAATGAGATCTAAATAGTACGCAGTCTTGTGCTGACTGTATGCACATCAATACATTTATCCATTGAGAAGAAAGTTCATATTATTGATACAATTTCCTTGTTAATAATGCACAATCTAGTTATTTCCACAATGAAAAACAAACCAAAATACCTGTTGCTCCACACAGAATTAAATAAATTATTAAAAAGAATTATGACAATATTTAGGGAACAAATGAAGTGAATTGGACAGTAATGTGAAGTGACATATGTGAAGGTCCAGAATAGCAACAGAAGTGTACCAGACTGTCTTCAAAAGAAAAGATCATAGATTGATAAAGGTCATTCTGAAGTGGTTGCCAAAGCCTGGTAATCTCAGCAGAAGAGACTAAACAAAATTCAGAGAAACAGAACCTGGTAGGACATTGAGAACAGCACTCAAAGAGACTAACCAGTATGGCAAAAGATGCAAGACACAGGGAGCCCTGTGTCTAGCAGTGGGTTGATAATGGCAGATACGCTAAAAGTATGTCAGATTCGCATTGTTAATGCAAACATACGATGCTGACATATTTGATTAAGCTATTTCATACTGAGTCTATCTCATGTATTCCAACTTTATCTGATTGTACACAACACCATGAAGAGACACAAAGGAATAGAATTGTTTTTTCAAATGAATTTGCTGTCAGTTTGGATAAAAGATATGTATGTGGAATCTCACCTTGTGAAAGACTATATGTTAATGCAACAAATAGGAATTACATTCAATTACTTTAAGTCTGTTGCCCAAGTTACTTTCTTTTTATCTAAGTCTTGCACATGCACAACTTACACTGAGCTCCCTAGGAGTACTGTCTGAGTGAAAGCTGTAAAAGCAGACTCCCGTGGTGACTGAAATGAGTGGAAAGTTTTCCAATGTTTCTAATAGAATTTAGAACAGACCTTCAAGAAGAGATGACCATTAGGTGTTTCATCATTTAGCTTTTATGTATGCACATTTTATCAGAACCCTAAGCCCGAATGAGGCACTCTGTGGTTCATGCAGGTATCTCTTGTTGCATAATCATAAAAATCTAACAATTCAGAGCACTTACCTGAGTAATTAATACCTATTTTCTCAAGGTTACCCATGATTAAAACTGAAAGCTTGATCATCAGTTTCCTGTAACTTAGCTAAGTCTCCTTAATAAGCTACTGGGGCTGTGTTACAGGGTGTTCACTGGTTCCCATTTGGTTACAATCCTGTAGTGTCATCAAAGGAGCAAATTAATGCTCTATACTTCCAGATATGTATTTGCAGACGTCGTTTCCAGGCATATTAATGCTTGTTTAAATTTAAGGATGTACTTAACTCCCACTGACTTTGATGGAACTCAAATTAAGTAATTAATTTGAAGCAGGTGCTTATATGCTTCCCCAAATTAAGTCATTAAGTGTCATTTTAAAATTATTTTTTATATAACATTGCATTACTTTCATCTGCCAATTTCAAGTAAAGAAGTAAATAGTTAATATATAATTACCATGTATTATTAACCTCACAAAAAGAATCAAATCCTAATGAAACATAAAGTTTTTGCAAAATCGAACTTCAGACTGAACATTTTAGTTAAAATAAAGGCTTTAAAACTCACAAAAGGTGACTCTGTAAGGCTTTTATTTTTTTTTCTTTTTTTTTTTTTTTTTGATGCAGATACTAAAAATTATTCCAAGTCAGGACTGCCAGAAAAAGCAAAGTACCTCACAGAACTGTAAAACCAAATGATACCAAATAACATTCTAGAGCTTTTCATGAGCTGTTTTAACAGGTCTCTTCAGTTTTAGAAAGCAAAGGATAAAAATGACAATGAAGCACAAGGCACCTAACACATTTCTCAATCTCTGCCTCTATAAAAGATAAGAGGAAAACACCCTGCTGATGCAGAGATTTAATTTGAAGTAAGATGCATAAACTTTGATACCTCCTCACAGGTTTCTTAACTCTGCTGCAGAACTGCTATATTTTGCGTACTGTATAAACACAGTTCTGAGGGTAATTCTCACACTAAAATTAGAAAAAAAAGAATAGCAAGCATATTTAATACTTCCCTGAAGTGTTTTACTTCAGCAATAAAGTGTAGCAGTGAAGTAAGATAAAGCTTGCAGTTGCTTTGCTGAGCTGTTTGCCTGAAAGAGATCACATTGCAGCATTTGTTTTATTATGTAGGAATAGATTCATTTGAATAGAAATGCATTTTCCCACACCCTTTTCTATTTATAAATGAAGAAAAAAAAGAAACCCACAGCTCAAAAAGGTTTGTAGAGCTGATCTTTGGCAGTTTGGATTCAGAAATAGCAATGTTGTAGAAAAAAAAATTCTACAATTTAAAGTATAGTATATATTTCAAACAATCCTTAAGTTTTCAAAGCAAAAGTGAAAATAGGTAGGTGGCTACCTTACTGATTTCAGTAATATTTCAACCAACGTGATTTGATGTAGTGTTGAAAACATATAGACTCATACATATTTATCACTTTTTTTCCGGATTTATTAGGAAATTTTTGATGAGGAAAGTGCTAACAAGACAACAATACAGTGATATACTGTTCCATACTATCATATTGTCATTATGAAATTGCATATAACTTGCAATTGCAATTTCTTGCAATTTCTGACATAAATAAAAAAAAAAAAAAACACTATGGAAGCATTAATCTTGCAATTTTGCCCCTATACTGACTTTTACAGGTGCAGGCACCCATTACTAATAGAAGAAATGCTTATCCTATTGTAAGTGTTGCAGAAGATATATTATGACTCACAACAGAAGTAGCAAGAGTTATATTTTAAATATGCTGGTCAAGCATACAATGAAATGAAACAAAAGCAAATTGAAAGACAATTGTGAATATTGCCCTTTTACTAAAAGCCAGTTCATAAATCAAGTATAACAGTTTATTTTAGTTAAAAAGTTACATTCATAGAATCATAGAATCCTAGAATAGTTAGGGTTGGAAAGGACTTTAAGATCATCCCCCTTGCCATGGGAAGAGACACCTCACAATAAACCATGTCGCCCAAGGCTCTCTCCAACCTGTCCTTGAACACTGCCAGCAATGGAGCATTCACAACTTCCTTGGGTACCCCATTCCAGTGCCTCACCACTCTAACAGTAAAGAATTTCTTCCTTACAACCAATCTAAACTTCCCCTGTTTAAGTTGGAACCCTTCACCCCTTGTCCTATCACTAGTGTCTAATGAATAGTCCATCACCAGCATCCCTATAAGCCCCCTTCAGACACTGGAAGGCTGCTATGAGGTCTCCCCACAGCCAGGCTCAACAACCCCAACTTTCTCATCCTATCTTCATATGGGAGGTGCTCCAGTCCCCTGATCATCCTCATGGCCCTCCTCTGGACTTGTTCCAACAGTTCCATGCCCTTTTTATGTAGAAAACACCAGAACTGCACACAATATTTCAAGTGCTGTCTCATGAGAGCAGACTAGGGGGGCAGGATCACATCCTTCGACCTGCTTATCATGCTCCTTTTGATGTAGCACAGGATGCGGTTGCCTTTCTGGGCTGCAAGTGCACACTGCCAGCTCATGTTCAGTTTCTCATTGATCAGCACCCCCAAGTCGGTCTCTTCAGGGCTACTCTCAATCTCTGCCCAACCTGTAGCTGTGCCTGCAATTGCTCTGACCCAGGTGTAGGACATTGCACTTGGCATGGCATCATGCCCAGTATATAAACTGGGAGCAGTTACCCTAAGGGTTAGGTCACTGTTCGGGGGTCCTGCTGGGTATCAGTCAGCGGGTGGTGAGTGGCTGTATTCTCCTCCTTTGTTATTTCCCTTATCATTATTATTGGTTGTGGTAGCAGTAGTGGTTTTGTGTTATACCTTAGATACTGGATTGTTCGTATCTCAACCTGTGAGTTACATTCTTTCGAATGAATTTCCTGAAGTTCCAGTGTACCTCCAGGTTGATCCAACTAAAATTTTGTTCCATTAAATTGCACCATTTTGAGGAAAAAATCTGACTTGTGAAGTGTCAGTATTACTCAGGACATCAAAGTAAAAGCTTATACAAAATACAAGCTCAGGCTGCTGCTCTTATCTTAGATGTGCCATAACCTTTATTTTCTGAGCAAACATACAAAAAAAAAAAAAAAAAGGTCTTGTACCTCAGGGTAGCATAACAGAACATACCAAGGAGATGACATGCCAGTTTCAGGATCACTATCAACAAACCAACAGAAGAGATAAAAAACAGGGTTTTTTTTTCGTCCCTCCCTGAATACAAAAGACCCATCAACCTGTAAGTACCATGAGGATTCAATGAAGTAAGAAATGACTATACTTTCTACTTTACAAAGAGACTTTTCTTAACATTGTTCTTTTTGGCAAGTGATTTCCTTCTGCATTTTCATTATGGTCCATTTTGTCACTATCTATATGGAAAATGAAAAAATAATGGGGGAAAAAAACCAAACAAAACCACGAGGCAACTTAGCACATAAGTTTGAGGAAGAGAGTCTATATTTGGTTCTAAAGAAATCAAGCCATAGGTGCTGGACTCAGCAGAGTCTAAAAGGTAACGCAGAACCACAGCATTCAACATCTCTTTCTAGCTGGCAACTAATCTAAATGTGGACATGCTCTAAATGTATTTCTGAGAGTTAAAGAATTGGACGAAAAAGTCCTTCATTTCAAAATAACACACTTATTAAATACATGTCATGGGGGCTACTGGAAACATTTGGGACAGGCAGAGCCCACCTACAATTCTCCAGCAATTACTTTACAGGGAACTTTCTCTAGAAATCTATAACTACGTACCATTCAAATCCCTTTGGATCAGCCACAGGACTGCCATCATTAGCACTCCAACCTTTCTGATACAATAGGTAAGACAAACCACTGTAAGAACTCTGAATGTTTGGAAAACAGAATCTTACATAAAATGTACACACATCACATAGTACCAGTTGAAAGCTGGCCATTTTATACACACACAATATTGTGTCTCTGCAGGAAAAAAAAAATAGTTACATAGCAGCACCTAAAAAATTATTTCCTAACGTTTCAGCAACATATACGGGATAACCTGTAAGATACTCAACACCATACTCAACAATCTGTTAGGACAACTTGCTCATTTGACAAAAAAATTGACATTAATGTGCGTTCCAAATAACTCAAAGTTTCAATTGTGTTTTAACACAAAAATCTGTAGTTTCACAAACCGTGCAATGCTTCACTAAACAAAACCTCACAATAGCGCTTTCTGAAGTAAGCAATTTTAAAAGTAAGTTATTTTGCTTTCCTGTCAATCAAGTCAACGTCAATAAATATAGTCAAATTAAGACAATACAAAAAACTAGAAATCAATTACAGCTGACATCACTTTTTATGAAGAAAAAGGGCTAGAAAAAGCTCAATTTTCAAGTGACTCACCCTAAAAATCATGTTTTATATTCAGAAACTGGTAATATTAAGAATTGTTCCTTACACTATACTGTTTTCTTAACAACTGCACACAAAAATATTTTTTCTAATGGAAAATATCATTTACCCTCTCTGAGATTAAACCATATAAAAGTAACCTGCATGAACCACAAACTTTATTTTAGTGAATTTAGTTATAATAAAAATCTTTTCTTTCCTCCTTCTCACCTTGCCTTCACTATCTCACGTGGCTACAACTTTAGGAAAGCTTTCCACCAAAATTAAATTATTCCACTCATATATTTTATACATACTTCTTTAGTATTTCAAAAATGTAAAATAAAACTCATATGCAAAGCATAGTAAAGGCTGGAACAAGTTATAGTAGTCCTATAACTCAGACATCCCAAAATTGAACCAAGGACTGTCTTACTAAAAGAAATACTATCTATCATTTTCCCACTTTAAATCTTTTGTTATTCCATGAGTAAATTTATCTTTTTAAAAATTCAGTTAATCTTTAGAAAGGTTTAAATGTATCTGGGAATGAACCTAGTGAAACTGACTTCAATAAATCCTCGAGTCTGAACAAAACTACCAATGAACTAAATAGTCTAATGAGAGAATAGCTTATTAATAGTAATGATTCAAATTTCATCTGGGAAGGTTACAGGGAACTCTTTGCACAAAATTGTTCATACTCCACTACAGAAGCCCCTGATGGTAACCATCCTTTGCAATGCTTTGCTTTCTCAGTTATTTTGCAAAGGGTGGAGCCAGATTACTTACTTAATCTGTAACTAGAGCGTAAGCATTGAAGTCATACCATAAAAGTTTAAATTCCCAGACTAACATTAGCAGAATACTTGTTAATTGACAACTACATTCAGACACTTTTCTGGCTGCAGTAGAGATACAGAAGGGTTTTAACATCTTCTGTTATAACTTATCACATCTCTTCCCCCCCTCAGCAACTAACATAACTACATGTCTTCACTTCTTAATTCATCTTGCCAGAAGTTCTCTGCATTAGCAGGAAAAATAGACAAGTAAAAGCATACACTGTCCTTTCCGATGTTGAGTTTTATCAGATTAGATGACAGAACTGCACAAAAGTAATAAAGGTGCAATACTTTAAAGTTCATATTTTGCTTTGAGTTACACATACACATTTTAAGCATGTAGAATTGCCGCAGACAGCAGATTTATTACATAAGAAAGTTAGTGCAAATCAGAACAAGCATGAGACAAGACATAAAATTTAAATGCGATTCTTCAATCTGCTTGTTTAAATCAAGTTTGAACAAGTTTCTGAAAAAAGGGTCATGAATGAATCAAGGAGTAGAATTAATAGTGGGCTATTAGGCAACCAAGTATACATGTGGGTATGTATAAACTCTGTTATTTTTCTTTCTATTACCCTGCACAGTCAAGGTTCAGAATCATAGCAACATATGTTAGTTTATAAATATGCCAGACACAGGTGATGCTTACTGATCTTCCACCAAATCAAGGGATTCCTGCTGAAGGGAAGATAGCCACAGTGCCAAGTTATAACTGTGAAGGAAGTGACAGCATCACACAGCAGTCCTTCTGGCCTTAGCAGAGGTCAGCTTACACAGTCAACATTGAGGAAGGAAGTTTGCTTCTTGCAATTTAAGTAAGTGAATGCTCAAGAAGCATGCTACAGTAAGATCTGTAACCAGTTCACCCTTTACCATATGGATTATAAGCTTTTCCCTTATTAACAGGAAAAAATATATAATAATATTTGGGAACTTTTTGGCATTGAACATGTGCCAACATTCGTTCAAAGCAATTTGTCTTAAGGAATAATGCTGAAGAAAAATAGCGTGCAATTTTGAAATGTCAGCTGTACGTTGTGTATCCAGCACTACAACCAAATAGACTATAACTGAATTCTTATTAGGTGAATTTAATGTTCTGGCTTAATCTGTGTAACTTAGCTCATATTTTGCCTTTTATAACCGAACAAATTCTTCCTCCAGCGGAACAAGATAGATAAATTTGCAAAATAATTCAATAATATCACTAAATAATGTGGTTTTGTTAAAAAAATTGATCAGGAGAAATCAGAGACTGACTCAACACTGTTGCATTTTTTTTTCCTTTTTCCCCTCATAGATCTTCAAGTTACATATGTGATTTGTCTTTTTTTCAGTGCAAATCAATCTTCTTTTCAGAAACCTTGCCCAATTACACAAGCCAATGTGAAGACAGCTAGACACCTATTACTGTTTTTTTTTCTATCATTTGAAATTGTTATGTCTTTTCATTTAGCTTTCAGACCATGTAGTTTTTAATTCTTAATAGCTTCTTCTTTTGATCTTCTCCTGTCTAGTGAAAAAGAGCAAAACCAAAACCAACACCCAACACAACCAAAAACTTAACTCCAAAAAATAAGCCAAATAAAACCAAAACCATATTTATCATTTTTACAATACTTTACTTTCCTTGTTATGATATCAGGGTACTTAAATGTTAGCTCAATCTCAGAATAGACATTTAAGAATAATCAGTTTAAGGGTCAAATTCTTATAAGCCTATTTATGTTAATCAAACCACTGTCTGCTAATAACATATTTAGCCTGTGAGGGAGTCAGGAACAGAATCCAGTCCTCCCCTTTTTGATTCCTGCGAGCTAATACTAAAGCACAGTTTTACCTTCTTCCTGCCACTATGTCAGCTAAGCAGTCTACTATTTTATTCCTGTAGTGTCCAGATTCCCCAATGAAACAATTAATACTTTTCCTGGTCCTTGCTTTTCTGAACAATGCCACTTATACATTTTTTCTGAGAGACATATCTCTTTTCATTGAATGATGTCAGTGTTTTACACTAGTGCAACAGGATAAAGGAGAAAAGTTGCAAATATATGAAGTAGATCTCACTTCTTCCTTCTTTGACTTCAACAGTCGGCACCTTTTCTTTACTGGAAGGCATAATGAACATTCTGTTCTTCCCATAGTTATTACTAATGCTTTACTCAGTTGAGGATCATTCTACTGGCACTCATTCAGAGCCTTACATATATTGTCATTGAGGTAGCCACATCTCAGAGAATAAAAATATGTCTGGTAATGCTCTGGATGCTCATGTCATTTAAACTTATAATGCCATAAGTTTTTGGATTATTCTTTCCTGCATATAAAATAGATACTAGAGAGGTAGTTTTTACAGGACTGTATAAATGAAGCTCTATGTAATAAAGGATATCAAATGACGTTGTCTGAGACCTGCTTTTCATCATGAAAGTAAGAAGAGCAAAGTTGTCGATTTAATCAGTGGAGAGAAACAGTTCTAAAGAAAGATTAATCTCTTCTTACTACAGATGTCTAAAAGAGACTGGTTTACTGGCTTTCTGAAGTTATCTGTTTCTCTCCATTGACAATAAACTATGATTGAAGTTTTAGCTTAGATTTACATTTTTATGCTATAGGAATACAAAGAGATTATATTAATTCTGCATCAAAGTATTCTTCTGATCCCAGCCATTTATGGATGCCTTCCTCTTTACTTTTCTTAAAAATGTTTCAGCACATATGTTATAAGACATAAATTGGCTCCTACTTTATGAATCATCAACTAGCCAACTTGTTGAAATTTCCACTATGTCCTTTGGTCAGGCACAATTCCCCTGGTTAATACTGTCATCTCTGCTTTTCTTTTTGTAACAATTCCTAGGGAAAGTGTAGGTAAATGTATGCTTATGCTTATTATATCATGCTACCTTTTCTGCTACTTCTAGCATCATTTCTCAGGAAACTCAGACATCAATATTATTTGTTTTTCCCTGCAGCTAGAACGTGAAGGGCTTATTTCAGCTGCCTTGACACAGAGGACAACTATTGCTTCTTGAAATACTCTAAGTTACTTGATATACCCCCACAGGGATAAAAAATACATCATAGCATCTACAGGAGTATTATGCTCTCTGGAAAAGACATTAAAAGTCCAAGTAGGCTGCATATGGCAACTTGCATGACATTAACTGCTGATCTCTTGAAGTGAACTGAGCTCTGCTAACTCATTGGCTCTATGGCTCTGTGAATTCTTCCCTGCATTCTTTTCAGGTAGACTGGCTAGATTAGGTATGCTGAATTTATTCTTAATTATTTTCCTTTAAAGACAAAAAGTAGATATAGAGTACTACTTGACTTTCTCCATCAATCTGATTTCTGTAAGCTTGTGTAACATATACAGTCTAGGAGATAAAATTAATTTTTTAATCAATAAACCTTAATGAAGGTATCTACATCTACATATTGCAGTTATAAACTCACATTATATTCAACAATTTTGTCATTTTTGGCTGCCCATTAATATCTACCCATTACCATTTGAGCTGTAAGAATGCCCTGGCTATCATCTGACATATCAGGGTTGTGCAGGCTTTCAGATCTTCTGTCATATATGCAGACCCATGCAGCCTTGGTTATCTTTGGAAGTCCTTAATTAGTGCTAAAGATCTATGTTTAAGTAATTGAATCAAGCCCTGTGCTGAATTTCTTTCTAGGTTCTACTGGCAATAATAAAAGGCTTGACACTCATTCTGCATACTACAGACAAACAGATATCTAAATGTGGCTGTTTGAAGCTCAGTTGCACCTTTTATTTCATACTTATTTCATTGGCAGAATTCGTACTAGATGCTAGAAAACATCAGCTAACACACAAGCACCTACAGGTAGAGATAAAAATACAGTGAAGATAAGAAGAATCACAAAGAGATATCATCAAAAATATAGGTTTACAGATTCCTTTCTTGACAAAGTTATCTTCAGGATCACTACAAAGTAGAAAAGCCAACACTGCTCTCAATCTAGCAATGATGGTGTTGTTTCATTGTAACTTTAGAGGCATCTTTATTTTTAAATTTTCTACTTTTTAGGCATGGGCAAACCCAGAGTGCACCAAAAACATGTACTTGTGGGAAAGCCAGTCTAAGTCTGCTTAAGCACTTTTGTTCTATTTATCACTATTTCATGAAGAGTCGGAGTTGCTCACCTCAGTCACTACTGCAAGGTCCTATAGCAGCTAGGGCAGGGTGGAGGAGCCCTTTGTTACTGAGGGTCCAGTCTCAGGAGCACAGCACTGTAAGTCATTTTACTTTAATTACAGTACCCGCTTCACTTATATCATAGAATCATAGAATCCTTGGAAAGGACCTCAAGATCATCCAGTTTCAGCCCCCCTGCCATGAGCAGGGACACCTCCCACTAAACCATATCACCCAAGGCTATGTCCAACCTGGCCTTGAACACCACCAGGGATGGAGCATTCACAACTTCCCTGGGCAACCCATTCCAGTGCATCACCACCCTTACAGTAAAGAATTTCTTCCTCATATCCAATCTAAATTTCCCCTGTTTAAGTTTAAACCCATTACCCCTTGTCCTACCACTACCGTCCTTAATGAAGAGTCCCTCCACAGCATCCATATAGGCCCTCTTCAGATATTGGAAGGCTGCTATGAGGTCTCCATACAGCCTTCTCTTCTCCAGGCAGAACAGCCCCAACTTTCTCGGCCTATCTTCATACAGAAGGTGCTCCAGTCCCATGATCATCCTCATGACCCTATCAATCCAAGGTATCATTTTACCTCATTTCAAATATGCTTCATGATTCTTATGATTATTTTCCCAAACAATGATTTTTTTGTTTGTTTGAGCACCACTCTTCTGGTAAATCATCTTGGGTCTTAGGTCAGTATTGAAAACCTGCACAAATGCTGAGGTGAATGTGTCAGTTCCCTCCCTGTGCCTCCATCTCTCTATCCATGAAGTGGGTGGTGTGAAACCACCTCCTTTGCACATAGATCCAAGCCTGACTGATAAAGCAGGATGAAAGAAATAGCTATTATTTCCATTATTAAAAAGTTTGGTTTTTTTCCCTTTTTTAGTATGGCAAATGATGATTTGTGGCTACTCCTGTGACATTTTTCAGTATTGCTTAATAATGGGTGAGTTTTTCAAACTTACTCAGCTCAGATCTATGCATGATTTCATTGAAGTCAATGAGAAAACTCCCACTGATTAGTATGGTTGTTTTTTAATACTTACTGCTTAAGTTAGAAGAAAAAAGTTGAATAGAAAAGCACTAGAAAAAGATCTCTGGCTTTGATACGCAATTGGTGAACAAAATGCACTTTTTTTTTTTTTAAGTGAAAGCTAAATGAATTTATTTAGCACTTGAAAATATAGAAAAAAAGTCACTTTTTAATAATTTTAAACCCCAGCCTTTTCAATATAGAAAAATCTGTAAAAATATATTACACCTGAAAACAACGATGTAAAACTAAAGCTTAAGGATTCAGTTGAAGCAGACAGTGATTTACTGTGTTCCTAGAATGAATCCCAAATTTTTGCCTAGTGTTTCTGGACACTGGATCCACATTATAAACTTCCTGGAGAGAAGTATGCATTTGAAGTCATAGGAAAAAATATCTGTCATTTTGTTTTTTTAATGCCTTTTTGTCCAGTAAGCTTAAGTAGCTTGTGAGTGTACCAGCATAGAATCATAGAACAGTTAGTGTTGTAAAGGACCTGAAGATCATCTAGTTCCAACCCCCCTCTCATGGGCAGGGACACCTCACGCTAAACCATGCCACCCAAGGCTCTGTCCAACCTTGCCTGTAGCTTCATCTTGGCTTAGTGGTCTGTAGCAGACTCCTTCCAGGATATCTGCTTACATACACATGCACTTGTCACATGCAACTAGATGAGCCTACATATTTTCAGACTTACAGGAAAAAAAAAAAACAAAAACAAAAAGCCAATGAAAATACAAGATAGATGAGAGAATGGAGAGTAATGAGAATTAAATGCTAGAGTTAACTAACACATAGGCATTTCTAAAAAGCTGAAAGTAATGTGATAATAAGAAAATAACCTAGAGAAAATAATTAGTATAACAATGGAGGGGTCTTGAGTACAAAAAAGGTGCTATGTGGTATTCTAGAAAAAAAAGTAAAGAAGAAATAACATCAGAAAATTGTGTATGGAAATATAACGCTTGTCTATTTTTACCATATTTGCTTTCATCCCCCATGAATATGAGCAGTGTCTTCATTACCATTTGTAATGTTCCTGTTAAGAAGAGGAAGTATTAGACATATTAATGTTTGGTTCTCCTTTAATTTATTATTCTCTCCCCACTTTAATGAGATCTGCTCTATAGCCCACAAAATAATTGTTATGGTAAACTGACTTTTTAAAATTAGCTACACACCAGTTGGTCCAGAAACCTATTCCTCTGGACTATTCATGCACAAAATACCTTTGTGTGAAGCTCTTTCCAAATGTGTAATGACTGGAGTAAGGCCAGAAGTTTGCCTGCAGAGACTCTTTGCATGATTGCCATTGCAAGCAGTCTTACAGTTTCTTTTTCCAACAAAGTTATATTCAGGGGTACTGCATTGTGGAAATGCTGATACTTGCTTTTAGCCTTACCAATGAAAACCATAGTGCTTCTTCATTTAAAATTAAAGCCCTTTTCTATTAAAAAAGCTGTTCTAAACTCCGTGTTCTACCCTGCTAGGCCACAACTTTATGTTACAGAATTTTTACAAGAAATCTCAGAGGAGAGAAAAAATTATCACATATCCTTATTCTCTCTACAGTTTCGTACAGCTACAACAGTGTGGCACAACATTGCTGTTTGCCCCCCAGACCATGCATCCCACTGAGATAGTTATTCTGTCCCAGTGATTTCCTGCTGGGAGTGTCAGTTTAGGTCACAAACACTTTTTACCAATAATACTTTCTAACCAGCCCTAGGAAAAAATATTTTCCAGTCATAGAAAATAACATGTTGGGAAAAATAATCTCCCAAACCTAAGGCAACTGAACTATATGATATTTCAGGGGCTATATAAAATAGAGATACTGAAGAAAGTTTAATGATCAAGGCATGTGAATATGCAGACTTTGTCAGATGTACACAGTGTATCAAGCTGTGTATACAGAGCTCAGTTGTCAATTCCCAGAATATGAATGCTGCTCTGTGTGAGAACTGGAACAAAGCATACTGGGGAGGTGGTTTTATATACCAGCAAAGGAGACAAAACTCTCTTGCTACTGCAGCTCACACTTGCTCTTCAGCTTTTGCAATAACTCCTGTAGAAGATGGTGCCTGCTTACAAAAGGGAAGTGAGTTTGGCTGAGGCCTCAGCAATCCTCCTAAATGGCTGAGCAATTTGACTTTACTGCCTGGCAGGTTTGCTTCCGTTTCCTTTCTCAGCAGAAGAATTTTTAGACAGGACTTCTGACTGAAGATGGCATAGGGAGTTGGAGTAGTCTGCCAATGCTTCTGGAGCTTTGGCATTTTTAAGGTCCTTAGAAAAGAAAAGAGCATTCTTAGCATTTACTCTTTTGGTGGTGTGTTTGTGTTTGGGTGGGGTTTTTTATGTTGGTTGATTGGTTAGTTTTATTTTGTTTTGTTTTTCTGTAGTAAAGACCAGGAGCATATGTTTTAATTGAATGAGTCTTAATCCTTGTTTTGACCCACTGAGGAAAGAATCAAACTTAATACCTATATCTTACATGTGCACACTAAATTGTATGGCTCAGATCCTGGCTTAGAGGACTGTTGCAACATTTTATGATATAAAATGAATATACTGGTTTTGTAGCTGGAAGCAAAGTCTCAGTCTCATCCAAGAAAGTGTGTTAAACATTGAAATATAAAGCTGTTAGACATATTGGTGGTGTGGCATCTTATTGATCTATATGTATACATAAAAGGAACAGCAAGAAGAAAGAAAAGCATTTGATCATCAAACAAGGCACTGTCTTGGGCCTCTACCTCTTTCAGCAATGTAAGACTGGACACATGCTTTATTAAATCCATTCCTGCCAAACAGGAAAAGAGAGCATGGAGACTGAACCATATTCCTGAAAGAGAACCCTTCATTATGCACCTTCATAACTGAGGGGTGGTTGGATTATCTGGGCTGCTGTAAGGAGAATCTTTCAAAGATGTACCATCTGGCAGAACTGGCCTAAAAAAATACCTTAAGCTCTTGCTGAAACAATAGAGATAAGGATAAGGATCAATGTTTCCCCACCACTATAGCAACATGACCTACAAGAAATAAAATGTGTCATGCCTTTCTGGAATCTGAAATGTCTATTTCAGCAACAGCATTTCCTTAAATGTACCTCTTTTACATTAAAAATCTACAGGCATTATGCGTTTCCAAATAGTCAGAGCAAGTAACTGTCACCCTAAGAAAGTCTTATCTATTTCTATAACTAATGGAACTTCCCTGTGATTCTTCTCTCAAAAATCATACAAAAAATAATGGATTTACATCATAGAAAAAATAAATAGGCATTTAAATATTGAATTATAGAATTTCTACTTCTCTCCAAAGGAACAGAAGGTTAAAAGCAGAACAGAAGGCTTTACAGAGGTGAAAGTGTTAAAAATTATCCACTACTTTAAAAAAAAATAAAATCAAAACCCAAAACCCAAAACAAGGAAAAAAAAAAAACAAAACACAACCATCTGAAAAAGCCTTCCATGGAAAAAAAAAATATAAAAAAAAAATTGAGAATTCATTTGGAAATGCTGTCCTGGCAGGATGAAGGTTATCAAACTACCAAGGCAAAAGCCATATAGAAACCTTCAGTTACTGGGAAATATTCAGCAAATGGGGATGGTGGTTGTGGTGAGATTTATAAGATTACCCAAATTGTCAGTAAACATGCAGCACTTACTGAACAAGACAGAAATCATATCACTAAACCCCTAGAAACACCAAGCAAAGACAGTAATCTATTATCAAACTTTTAAAAACTGCCTTCAAAGTGAAACTCAAATGAGTCAGGATTTTTATCAACTTCAGGCAATGAAAAGTATGGCAAAGTGACTCAACAAGACATTTGAAATTCTTATTTGAATTGCCTGAGTCTTGAAAGTTGCTTAAATGAAAAGAGTATCTGTCTTCTTTGAAACTCTTAATTTCAGAATGATATCATTGGGGAAAAAAGCCCAACTTCAATCCAACCAAAGCAGTCTGTTGAGCTATATAAAATATATTAAATGTGCAACTGTAAGTAAACATAATTTCAAGTCATTTAAACTGGAGGTGCTCCTCCCCTCTCTGAGGCAAGCAACCCCTCTTCACTTAGCATAAAACTAGCCATTCTATCAAGTCTATTGCATAGTTAATCAGAACATAGTTAATCGGTTCCAGATGTGCTATCTTTTGCTCCATAGGTCTGTCATACCAGATAGAAGAAGAAGGCTTAGGGAAAAACAGAATCAAATCTCTGGAGGATTAGGCTTCAGTACTTCCTTTCCTCCTGAAAGAACTGTTTAATTTTCCAAGGTACAATTTTTCTTGTTTTCCAAAGGAGAAATAAACTATGGAGCTTGATATTTGAAGTTTGCATTAATAGAAAAACATGCATAAGCCATCTATAATAGAATTATTATAATGTTCACCAGATAAGGAGAAATAAATAGGAATGCGTAACATGGCTGAGTTAGTAGTACTATGGTGACTGGGACCTTTGAATCCCTATGCTTAATTTTACCCCTAAAAACTTAATCCGTGCTCTAAAACAGAAGTATAAAATAGAAAGCACTTAAACATTTTGGAGTCAGTCATAATATCCCAAACCAGTATCAGCTAGACCTTTGCATATGTCTACCCAGTTATGACATTAAGTGATTAAGCTCTGGCTTTTTCTTTCGCAGATCAAGCACGAGAAATGTATTTGTTAAACCTATGCAGACAACCTGTGACGCTCTGCAGTTAACAGTCCAGTTCCCCTGTAGCACATCCTATTATATATCTGTATGTTTCTGGCATATCCTCTGAGGATAATGAAGAATTTGAAACAAACAAGAATATGCAGAGAACTTTAAAATTAATAAATCCTTAAGGAGAAAACCAGGCTTGTTGCATATTTAGAAGAAGGGTTTCAATTAATTTGAAATATTGGATTTGGATGTCCTATCACTCACTGCTTGTTTTGGTCCTGGGAGAATGGATGGGAGAGGAAGGGAAATGTTATTTACAAATACTTTTATTCATTACTTAGGAGAAACAGACTCACCACTGTGCAACAGAAATATTTAATGGAGAGTGGAATACAGAGGATAGAACTTAATGGATATAACTTAATTTTGTTTGTGTAGTCACAAAAGGAGAAAAAGCCTGAAAGTCAATGTGGTCTCTGGTGGAGTAAGAAGTTAATGATTTATTTTATTTTTTAGGAAGACCTTTGTTTCTTCTTTTTTTCTGTCTACTCACTTCAAATTTGGGGGAGAATACAAAGTGAGTTGTATGTTTCTAGCTATGCCAACAAAATCATAGAATCATAAATTAGTTAAGGTTGGAAAGGACCTTAAGATCACCTATATCCAACCCTCCTGCCATGGGCAGGGACACCTCAAAATAAACCATGTCACCCAAGGCTCTCTCCAACCTGGCCTTGAACACCACCAGCAATGGAGCATTCACAACTTCCCTGAGGAACCCATTCCAGTGCCTCACCACCCTTACACTAAAGAATTTCTTCCTCATATCCAATCTAAACTTCCCCTGTTTAAGTTTGAACCTATTGCCCCTTGTCCTATCACTACAGTCCTTAATGAAGAGTCCCTCCCCAGCATCCCTATAGGCCACCGTCAGATCCTGGTAGGCTGCTATGAGGTCTCCATGCAGCCTTCTCTTTTTTTCAGGCTCAACAACCCCAACTTTCTCAGCCTATCTTTGTATGGAGGTGCTCCAGTCCCATGATCACCCTCATGAACCTCCTCTGGAGTTGTCAAACAGTTCCATGTCCTTTATATGCTTAGGACACCAGAACTGCACATAATACTCCAAGTGAGGTCACACAAGGGCAGGATCACCTCCTTTGACCTGCTGGGCACGCTCCTTTTGATGCAGCCCAGGATACAGTTGGCTTTCTGCTCTGCAAGTGCTCACTGCCGGTTCATGATCATTTTCTCATTGACCAACACCCCCAAGTCCATCTCCGCAGGACTTCTCTGAATCTCTTCTCTGCCCAACCTGTAGCTGTGTCCGGGATTGCTCCAACCCAGGTGTAGGACCTTGCATTTGACGTGATTAAACTTCATCAGGTTGGCATCAGCCCACCTTACAAGCACGTCAAGGTCCCTCTGGATGGCATTCCTTCCCTCCAGCGTATCAACTGAACCACCCAGCTTGGTGTCGTCGGCAAACTTGCTGAGGGCACACTCAATCCATGTCACTGACAAAGATGTTGAACAAGACCGGTCCCGACACCGATCCCTGAGGGACACCCCTCATTACTGATCTCCAGCTGGACATTGAGCCATTGACCACAACTCTTCGCATGTGGCCATCCAGCGAGTTCTTTATCTACCAAGTGATCTGCCTATCAAAATGATGTCTCTCCAATTTAGAGACAAGGGTGTCGTGTGGGACAGTATCAGACATTTTGTCGTTGTTGTTGTCCTGAATTATATGATCATGAGAGATAAGCTCTGTAATCTCAGTTAAATATAGCATCTCTTACATATAAGCAAATGTCCTCTGTCAGCATGAGCCTACTTGTTTATCCATACACTCAAATGCATAAGACATTTAACTCACAGATGCCCGCTATGATCAGTCTGGCCCTTACGTGGGGCAATTAGTAGTTTATAGCAATAAAAAAAAAGCACAAGTGCTTTGTACCTGTTTAATATTGACTCTTAACAGATAGGTAAAGTAGATAAGTAGAATACTTCCTATTTTAAACAATGGTAACCAGACTTTAAAAGAAATAACCCAAACATATCTTTACAGAAAACAATAATATTTAGAAGAAAACATTCATCAACTATTTTCTTTTTCTTATAAAAAGTCAAAAAAAGATACAACTTTTTTACTGCACAACTAGGTTCAGGATGCAAGCTACTTTGAGGTAAAATAACAACTCAATGTTAAATGGTAGATCACATTGACAGTCTGTAAAGCAGCACTGTTATCCAATTTGCCCAATAGTTTGAAGACATGGACTAGTGACAACATATATGACTCCTAGACAAATGTCATCTGCACCATCTGTGGACCATATTGTGCATCAGATGGCAGGATAAAATTTTCAATAAGAAAGTTTGAGAGGAGTGCTATGTTCCAGGGACTGTAGCCATGATCATCATAGAACAGCTGCACTGGGTTGGTCACATATCTAGGATAGAAGACACCGGTATCCTGCAGCAGCTGGTGTGTTGTGGACTTGAAGAAGCAGCATGTAACCTGGACAGACAGATGAACCACTTCAAGGATACACTGAAATAAAACTTCAAGTAGTAAAAATTGCTAAAACAGCAGGTGGGTAGGATTGGTACCTCAAAGTTCAGGTTGAAGAGACTCAGTTGAATATAAACATACTAGCAGAAGCACCCGTGGTCTTCCTAACACATTGTCAAGGACAGAGGTCTCCAGTTAAGAGGTCATTATTGTTCCCTGCTGACCTCTACGTTTGGTTTTCTTACAGAGTGCAGGTGGGAGAGGCTAATAAGTCTTGATCTGGTTCCTTTGTGGAGGCAGAATGCAAATATGAACTTGGCAACTTGGAGGCATTTTTGATGCTCACGATGCTGCACATCTGAGCCTAACTACTGCATCCATAATAAAGACAGAACACATCAAAGAAAAAAAATCAGCAGCAACCCTTTGGTTTACATATGAAACCAATGAGAAGAACACACCCCAGTAATACATTGTATTTGGTTTGGGGGTTTGTTTTGTGTGGATTTGTTGTGTGTTTGTTTGTTTGTTTATCTTTTTCACCCCTTAATATTACTTCAGGACAACACCATGAGAGGTATCCTCTTTACTCAGGAAGGACAATGTAACAGAAAGAATTTGGTAAGTGTCAGAGAAGGGATTCTTTTGTGAGACCACCTAGTAACCATTGTCCTGCAATTATGTTGGTGAGAAATTCAGTCTTAAGCATCTGCATTAAATGCAAATGAAGCAATAGAAATTAAATATGTAGATACTAAATTCAAAGCTTCACTTTAATAAAACAAGTATCAAATTTTATTCTTGAATAAACTAATAAATTATTTCACAAAATTATTTTGATTTCTAAGTGATGATAGAAAAGGCTTATTAACTTCAGTAGGTTTGTGATCAGGCGTTCAATCTCACTGAATTCCTGGAATTAAGTACTGCATCTCCTGTGTCACGCATAGCAGCCTCAGATATCATAGAACACATTCTCTGAGAAGGCAGCCATTCCTGGCTACATCAAGTATAACATCTTTCCCTTTCCTCTTTACCTTTCTTTACAGACAGTGGAACTCATCCTATTCTATCCTGGCTTCTTGCTCCTTTCAAAAACATCCGCACTCAGTGAAAGCAGCTGCTCTACATAATTAAACAAGTATATACCCTGTTACACTCCTGAAAAGCAGGATTTTCCCTTCAAAATATGGAGTTACTGCCTGCCCTGTAAGGGTGATATACAGCAAGTTTTAAGACAAGTCAAAGTCACCTTTGGGGCATACTTTGTTGTGCAAAACTTTGAAGCCATGGACAATTGGGATTGCCTGAGGGTTTAAGGGAGGAAAAGGAGTGGCCTTTCTACCAGTGTTAGAAAGTTTCAGAGAGAAGCGGGTCCTGCAGGTTTAGAAGGTTTATGATTTGCTAAAATATGTCACTCACCCTGGATATCATAGGAGATCTTGAGTAGAGCAAAGACAGGTAGGAACAGTGAGACTACACAAAATCATTGACATTCATTTCTTGCAGACAGGAGGCTGAAATGCTAATAGAATAAGAAGGGGAACAAGCAGGCAGATCATATAAAAAAATTAAATGTGCTTACTTCACACTTTTATTATGCACTCCTCATGGAAGTAGAGTGCTCTGGCTTGAAGAGGACATCAGTTTGCACTTCTATGTTCATCCTAGCTCTTTGATATTGATTGTAGGTCTCGCCCAGGATGTCTAAAGAGGTCAGTTGTCTCCAGTAATAGTAGTGGAGGTGCTGAGAGGTCCCACAGTAGTGGGACTGAGAGAGGTCCCTTTGGCACAGCTGTATTAATGATCAAAGATGGGTTAGAAGAAGTCAGGGGAGGTCCTTCCACATTGCCCCTGGCGCACTGCAACTACATGACAGCCTTCTGCAGTTGGAGCTCATGTAACAAATAGCCTATTGTAAGTGTACCGTTTTGGGAACTAATATAGCATAATACCTCTGCGTAATGCTAAAGAAAGTTGTAAGTGGTTCTTGCTACCCATATTACTTACTCTATTTCTTAGACAAGGCTAAAAAGCAAGCTGAGGACACATAGTGCTCAGTCTGAACTTCAGAATGTCTGCGGGCTGGAAGCAAATGTGATTAAGCTCTCACCATTCTCAACTTCTTAGAAAGAGATGAAGATGTCCTCATTCACTTGCAACTCAGGCTCAGGTGTACTGTTTTGAGGATAAGAATCCAATTGATTTTATCCAGTGAGCATGTTAATAAAGCCAGCATTTGCTTAAGTCCATTGTCAGCTTCTTGAATAGAGATGTGTGAGGAATTTCTGAGCATGTGCAGAGCCTACTATGTAAGCACTAAAATCCCCATTAAAACTGATGGAGGTCAAGCATAAATTTTAGTGCCAATGGGAGGATCTACAGTTGGGTGCTGTGTGCTATATCTGCGACTACGTGCTGTAATTCAGGCAGTCTAAATCTTTCTATGTTAAGATTCTTGTTCCCCTTTACTCCTCTGTGTAAAGGAATTGTCGGTTCCACAGCAGGATTATTTGGGGGCATATGAGTTTAAGGATTTTACAGTTTCTCTGATTGACATTTCCTTTCATCCTTATATGGTGTAATGACCGTTGACATGAAAACTACTGCTTGAGCTAATCCATCTCCCATTGAAATCAAAGGGAGTTTTTAATACAGGGACCTCTGCAGCATAAAGAGACCTTCAAGGAGGAAAAAAAAAAAATAATTTCACGAAATTCTACAAATTCTTCTCTAGTCAGAATTGCGAACTATTTATTGCTGGCAAAATACCAGCTCCACAAATTCAGGATCTGATCAGCTGCTGCCTATCACAGAAAGAAAATGAGGTGGCAAATGCAGGAGAAGGGCAATGAATTCAGAATAGCTCCTCTATGTCCATGGCCTATTGTCATGTTTATTGTAGCATAATCACAATGCCATAAACATTCAAAATGCAAAACTGCTGTCAGAAATAGCAGCTTTAGGTATTCAATAGATTCAGCAGCTATGAGTCCATAGTAAAGCCAGCCAGACTGTTGGAAACTAGTCAGGAAATAATATTTGGTTGCTGCTTATCATAAAAAATGCAATTTCATTCTTGTTTCAGCTTGTTTTCATTTTTTACTGCTACTTCTGGTTGGCAGTTGGTTGATTTATTGGTTCAAATACCTAAAAGCACCAATTGGTTTTAAACAGAATTTCTGTAATTTTGGAAATGCACAGACAGGCCTTATTAAAACAGTAGTATCCCTTCTGAAATAATCGATGTCTACTCCCCATGCTAATGTAGTTGAATTAGTAATTATGTAATTGTTCAGGACCAAAGAATTCCAGAGTCTGTGACTGCAAGCTTATTATAAATATTAATCATACATTTGATATTTTAGAAGTGCAGAGAAACCCAATTTCTTTATACTTCCCATACAAGAACCATAGATTAACTGAATGTGTGTTTGTGTAGAATTATTGTTTGTACGTTTATTGACTTTAGACTTTAGCATGGTAATTGAACCATACACATTAGGGCATCCAAAGAAAATGCAGTATTAGCAATACAATTTCCTGCAGCTACAAGTTTCACAAAAAAAAAAAAAAAAAAAAAAAACAAAACAAAAAACCCCAAAACTTTAATGTGTCTTTCCCTCATCCTTCAACAAAATTAATTTGCTTTCCTTTTTAACCAGGGTTTAAAAGCACATATCGGCTTCAATATCTCTTTCACTGTATTTCTTACAGTTTTTCAGATTTTCAATATTAGTGATGGGTAATTTGACATGGTAGAGTATCCAGCCAGAGACATTGCAGCTGGCAGCTGATGAAGTCTGGAATAGGTTCTGCACTCTGATTCTCCATAAAGCAGAGAGCTACTGTGTCTAAACTTAGGAGTAAAAGGTTTCTTTCTGGGCATCTTGAAACATAGCTGTTTATACACTAGGGAACTTGAGATAATTTTAAAAGGTTGCTCCACTAAGCACCTAGAGACCTACTAGTGACTTGCCTAAGACTTCATCCCCCCAAATCCATAGATTCAGAGACTTTTTGTGTTTCAAATAATTTCTAGAATGAAGTTTAGATACACCATGAGGCAGAATTGTTCACAATATCATTTGGTGTGGTTCCTAAAGAAGTAAACAGTGTGTTGCTGCATCAGTCATCATCAGTAACTAGGTAGCTCTGGTGTGTGCTAATTTTGCTTTCATAACACAGTACAGGGATTTTTGCATATGTGTGTGAATAAAACAATTGTCTTTATGTGGCTGCTTCCTTTGCTTTTTGTTCTCTTGGAGGCTTAACACCACATGTTGGACAGTAATTATGCATGATCTTTATCAATAATGTAGAAGAACTTCCTACTGAAGATAGCTTAAGTGTCCTGTGAATACAAGATTATGGAGTAAAAGCACAGACCTATGCTGTTCCCTGTGGTAAATAATAGTCCCAAAAATATTCTAAGAAAAAGAAAAAAAATCAGAAGTACAAACACTATAAACAGAATTCAGACTTTCTCTTCCCAAAAGAAAGCAATTTATAAACTTGAATTAAAAAAAAAAAATAAAACATAATACATATAAAACTGTAGAATACTCTCTTTAAAGAATCTCCTTAGCCACTACTAAGGATATAGTGCTTGTAACATAATGATTAGTGACTTGTAATAGAAAAAGGTAATAAATTTTTTTCTATTTATGTGAGATTGTATTTTTCATTTTATGTGACTGAAGTTCTTTAATTTCATGTTTAATTAATTTAGATATCAGATGAAAACACAAACATCTCCACAACCCTGAGCTTTGTACAAGATGTTGCACATGAAAAGAAATCCACTGATCTCCTTATGGCATTAAGCATGCAACTTTATCAGCCGTGCCCTTTTCAGGGGGTAAAAGTGTCTGAATTGTTTATTAGGAGTATAATCCTTTGTGCACTGTCATTTTTATTTTTTTCTCCTTGCAATTGGTAATAGATAATTCCTTATTCATGTGGGCCTATGGTTTATTTATAAGTTATCTGTAGCTAATGATTTTATGACCATTCTATATAAAAAATTCTCTAGTCAAACTCATGCTCAGTCACTGACTGGTATTGTTTCTGGTCCCTAGATTCATTTGGAAGGCAGAAGAGCGATGCCTCAAAGCCAGATTTTTTTTAGAAGGAATGTGAGTATCAAATGGAGGAAATTCAGCCGAAGAATGGTACAGCCTTGCCATAATTCTGCATACCCCTTTTTCACAAGAAAATGCTGTTAAACATGCCGTGTGTACAGAAACCTATACTGGTAAGGGGGTCAGTTTTTATGGTATCACAGAGATACAAAGACCTAGAACACACAGGAATTTTCCTCATTAAATTAAAATGTATTCTTTTCATTGCTACCATAGTTTAGCTCTTCCATAACACATGCATCTTTCTGCTATCAACTCCCTTTCCTATCTTTCTACTGCACGTTCTCTCCTGTTTTCCATTCTGAACGTAGTGAGATCAACAGCCTTCTTTTCTGTTAGTACCCTTACGACAAGATGTCATAAGTCAAAAATGTCTGTATAGCTGGAGGACCACACAGATCACACTTTCAACTCCCTACCTGAAAAGAAACTGAAAACTATATACCTTATGAAGAATGTGGTATGGTATATGCAACATTGCAACAGATTCAGCTTAACGTCAAAATCTTTGAGGAGTACAGGTGGGTTCCCAAGCAATGTGAGGAAAAGCAAACTCTAAAGCACAGCCTTCGGAAATAGCTGGTGGAAATAGCACCCATCTGGCAATACCTAAAATGTAACCAAGGAACTTAAGTGAACCGCCTGATTTGGGTAGGCACCGGGAACCCTCAATTTCCTCAAGTTTGGTGTACCATTTCATGGTATTGCAGCACTTACCTCTCTAGAAAGCATCCAAGACAATAAGGTGGGTGAAAGGGAAGGGCGTGGGAGGAGAGGGGAGGAAAGAATCTTTCTATTGAATATTCTAGTGATTGGAAAAGAGCAGAAGGTAAGTTTCCTCCTAACAGATACACATTTGAATGTCAGTGAAATACTGGCTTTTTGAAATAATCAAGAAAATTCCCATTGGCTTTGATGTAACTAAGGGTTACAAAAAGCAGTTCTCAGTTTTATCTACAGTAAAAGTTTGATCTCTTCAAAGAGGCACACATTCTAGTTGACCCTAGACAAAGATGGAAGCTGACTGTGAAACATGAAAAAAACGCACTCTCTAGTGCACAGGATTTCTGACACATCTTCTGATAAATCAGCTATTCTGAATATTATTTTCTGAGTGCAGAGTCTCTCCCTCCCCAGTCTGAGCCTTTATATGTCTTTACCTGAGAAATGAAAAATGTAGGTTCACTTATGATACCTACAGTAACTAAACCCTAAGTACTCTATTA
Organism: Psilopsiagon aurifrons; assembly: GCA_025447955.1. Lineage (NCBI taxonomy): Eukaryota > Metazoa > Chordata > Aves > Psittaciformes > Psittacidae > Psilopsiagon > Psilopsiagon aurifrons. The sequence goes on along the minus strand of JAOEHY010029856.1, from coordinate 6,422 downwards.
TGTGTTTATTTTATGGCTTATTTAAAGTACAGCTCTTGTAGTAATTTCACTTCTGAAAAAAGGCAAAAGACATTTAAAAGCCATTGGGGCATTCAGAGTTACATGAAAAATTGTTATCTCAGCTTCTGTTTAAATTTGTATCATGTGTAAGCAGATAGTAAGCACGCAAAAAGACACATTTTTAAAACTCAGATCACTAATAAATATTGTTATAAGTATATATTTAGACAAGAAAGAAACAGTTATAACTCCCGTACAGTACTTACCCATTTTAACATTATCACATGGTTGTACAAACAGGATTATAACAAGCAAAATAAAGCAATTTATTTAATGAATAAATAATCAAAAGCATTGGTGAGGGTAGTCTTAAGAATATGCCGCTTCATACAGTTTAAAGTACATCAAACAACAAAATCCATAGCCCCAAAATTCCATTAAATAATACTCAGTAATTACGTGTTTGATAATATTTAAGTATATATATAATCTATATATGTATATGTGTGTATATAATCATATTATTATGAGTAATTAAGTTATCTATTTACAAACCATGCAATATTAGAATGTGTTGCGATACCTAGGCACAACAGGTGGATTTAAGAATGGCTGTGGTAAAAATAAACAACTTATTTTTGAAAATGAGGGACATCCATATCTTTCTTTTCATAACACACAGCGAGAATTTGGATACTTTCTGGTATTTAAAGACACACTTCACTATTGTACAATTTAGATAGCAGTATAAACTTAAAGCTACAGTTTAAGCTATGAGATGCTGCATTTAAACAATTCTTGCTTCAAAACTTAGCATACGAAATGCATGTCTGTGATACTCTCTTTACTATGGACCTAGTCCTGTGAAACACAGAGCTGCTCCTAGAACAGGATGTTTACTGCAGTGCTCTAAAGAAATAATGCGCACTCAGTGTTTGAAAAGAGCTGCACAGCATTTGGCAGGATGAGGATACATATCAGCATGTAAATTCCAGTGACGTGATGTGTCTATATCAATTAAGCAAACAAAGTAAACCCAACAAAAAATATTCCCTAATTTTGCATTTATTAGCATTACTTTCAGTTTAAAAATAAGCTACATCGTGTTTTGAAAACCTGGGTTACAAATTCGTTTCTTTTCAAGCATTTGCTAGTCCACTGTACATAAAGGACTTGCTATTTCTCTTACTAATTATGGGACAGGCCCCGATATTTTGCTTTGTAAGAGGTTCAGTGAAGCCTGAAGACTCAGAATCTGTCCCTGTCTGTTATGGACTTACTATGTACAAGTGGTTGAAAACAAAGCATAGAAGGGGATCTCACAAGAAAAGCAGTTTATGATAAAAGAAGCTGTGTTACATAAACTTATTGAGCATATTTCAGAGAAGCCAAACTGGAAAAAAAAAGAATTCAGGAAAGTTATGTGTGAAAAAGAATATTTTAGAATTTTACAAGGACACATCTACCAGTGTTTTGAACAAGAGGAAAAAGTCAAAGATGTTTTTGGATTATGGAGTGTCCACTGAGGTCATCAGTGGTTAAAGTGAATAAAACTACCATTAATTGAGTTAGACCTTAACTGTAAATGATATACTGAGCTGATTCACACCACTGGGTGACACTGTATCAATATTTTCGGTATACTAAAACGTTTTGCTCTGCTCTAGAATTGGTTTCCATTTTGGTGCTTTTCATCACAGTAGCAAAGAATGCAAGCATATACATTAAATAAAGTTGAAACTTTGGAACACAGTTCTGCTAAGGAAGTGTATTAAATAGGAAAGAATTGAACATTCAGAGATAATGCTGTTGAGTACTTCATTGCTTTCACTGTCTGAATTGGCACATGTGACCACACGTGCTGTAGAAAACTCTCCCTGCTTATTTTACTTTATGGCAAGGATACACCGCATAAGGAAGCTTTACTAGCTGAATCAGCTAAATAGCTTGTGGTCACTTGAAATCAGTCATCACAGATCATTTGTTCTGTCTGAACTGGATATGAGCTGTCATGCCAGTAGGAATACTTTTGCAACTTATTTTAAGATGCCCAATGCTACTTAGACTCTACCTCTATGCCTTTTGTCATGTCATGAGTTCCATGTATCTCCTGACATCGCCTATTGCTATGTCCCGTGATTCTCATTGTCTTGTTAAACCTACTAGTGCCTCTCTTTGTTCAAAACATCTGAAGATTACACTTCTGATTAATGTTGTGATTCTCTTTTCCCTACATACTTGCTTTCAGTCTTTACCACTCTTGATCTTTCCTCTCACAGATGCATGTCTTTGGCTTTTATGCCATTTATATACCCAAAACTTCCTGAGTTTCTCCCTTAGATTTTAGTTTACTCCATACTCAAGTCCTTAAGATTCTTTCTGATCATGATTCTTTCCTAAAAGTCAAGAACTATATTAAGCAAGTAGTGTGAATAGAATTTTCTTCCTATCTATTTGTTAGAATTGGTTTGTATTTCTGCATTCTTCTTAATTCTGCTCCATGTATTTCTTTGCCTTGAGACAGCTCCTTGGGAAATGAGTCCTGACTGTTGTATGTTTAGTAAGACCTAGCACAGCATAGGATTAAGTAGGGCTAAATAACTATATTTATACAGATTTTCCATTTTCTATTTGGACAAAGGACTTTGGTCAGTGACAGTAAAAACAAAGGACTACTGAAAACTCTTTGGTTTATCTTTTTAGCAGTCCTTTGAATATGTGCATTGGTAAATAAATAAATAAATGGCACCCAATCTTCCTATCTGAAGAAAAAAAAAGCTACAAATGGCATCAAAGAGGCATCCATATCATGCCTACTTACCAATAATTTTAAGTAATGTGCAGTCTCCTAGCTAGCAAACTTGAATAGTTTCCAACATTCAGCTGCCTTCTCATTCTGTGCAGTGGGATTTTATTTTTTTCTTTAAATCTCTTCATCTGACATAAGCACTATATTCATGTCAGATTTTTTCTTTTTCTTTTTTATCTTTTTTTTTATTTTTTGTTTAATTTCTAAGTTTTAGACAGCAGTACTAGTACTACTGATTGAGCAAACCGAATGGTTCTTAATGAATGGGCACTTACTGACTACATGCTTAGAGTCAAATGCAGATTTCTTGGAAACCTCTAGAAAATATTCTTTTGGTTTAAATGGGATTAAGATACAGTCCATCCTCTCTTTCTTCCTTTCTCTCAAAAAAATAAATATTCCTCCTGGTAGATAGGTAAATCGTATTTTTTTTTGCTCCTCCTACACAGGTGATGGCAGCACAAAATAATGGGTTAGAACAGAATACAGCTCCCTTTCTGTAGTGATAGTCACATAATTTATTTTCTGTTGTGATAGATGATTTTTCAAATATGTCTTATTTAAAAGGCACTTGCAATTTAAAATAGTACGATTTGGGTTTTCAGATAATTATTCTATTTCTGGTTTTAATATAGAACTCAAGATATGTCTGCTTTGAAACTGAGCATGTTAAAAAACAGGTTACTTATATTGATAACAATTTTTACCAGGTTGTTCAGGGCTTTTTTCTTTTTTCCTTTTATTCTTATTTTTTTCCTTTCATTTTTATTTTTTTACTGTGCTGCAACAAGAGTGATTACACAACCACACAAATTTTCTTGTAACAATATTTCAATATAATATAATATTTCCTTGTAACTATATTTCAATACAATTTTATTCTACTCTCAAAAGAAAGACTGAGGCGTGAAAAGTGCTGCTATCTCTACATGCTACCACTGTACTGTTGCAAAAACTCATGCAAGGATGCTTATTACACGTGCATAAGTATGCCTAACAAATCTGGGCTAGATTCTGTCACTTTTGTGCTGGGCTAGTAAAACTTTACCCAGTTCAAAAACCTCACATTGAACAAATTCATACTTACCATAAGAATGACAGAATATGGCCCTCAAGATTCATAATTTGTGCGATATTCCATTCTCATACGTATCTATATGGACCAAATGGACCATGATATGCTTAGAAAAATAACTGGAAATTCAGAATGAAACAAAGAAATCAGCCAACCAACAACAGCAGAAAGAAAGAGAAATTAACAGGAATAAAATCCCTTAGGCATCTGCCCAAGAACTAACACAACACAATAAAGAATTCAGAACATTTATTGCAAGAGCTGAATAGCTAAATAATGTTGAAGTGGCAAAGCAGTAACAAGGATAACTGGTTAGATATATATTCTGTCAAAGTCATCAAACACCCCTCACGAACTGACATAAGTACTGCAATAAGCAATGCACCCCTAACCCATTTTTATGCCTTTTACACTGTGAAGAAAAAAAAAAAAGTAACAGAAAAAATATAAAAAGTGAACTACTACACACAAAAGAATAAAGAAGAAAAAAAGCTTGTGGTTTTGGTAAGAATAAAGTCACCTTCAGATTAGCTAAATTTGTTACTTTAAGACTGATATTTCACTGTGGCATAAGTAACTTTTTTGTTTCTCTTTAAGGACTTTTTTTTTTTTTTTTTTTTGCATGCTATTTATTTGTGTAGATCATCTGACATGCCTTAACAAAAACCACCTAAAATATTTGAATTTGGATTTGCTTTGCGTGCAACTTAGATCTTAACAACATTAGGAGTCACTCTGCTGATTTGACTGAGGTGACATGATACTGGTACCTGCCAGGCATTGATCAACTATGATAATAAACAGTTAAACAGCAATAATTAGAGATTTAACCCTTTAGTTCCCCCAACTAGCCTACCAGGAGAATGCTCTGTTACATCATGAAGGCACAGCACATTAAATATTCTGTGGCTATGGTCTAAAAACACTTGTGTTACTACAACGTTAACACAGATGAAAATCAACACAAATGTTGCTGTTTGAGCAATACAAACTGTCTTAGGTATAGACACACACCTGCTCAATTGAAAAGAACATGATCATTGTATTTTGCTACTGTAGAATTTCCTCTGTGTATTCCAGCTGAGATCAAGGTCAGCCGCTAGTCAGTAAATGACAGACTGCAGCTAATTCGATCAGGATTACAAATAGCTTCCCCTCTTACCCTCCACTATAAATATTCTTCTTTTGTTTTGCAGTTTTCCTGTTTTATGAAACATAGTGGAATTAAAAAAAAAAAAAAAAAAGCTACATTTTTAAGCTCCTCTCATTTCTTAATAGCAAAAAAAAAAAAAAAAAAAAGATATTCTACCTGAATGCTGGCACCATTTGCTACTACATAGAATGAAATATATTTTCTTCTTTCCTTTCTATGACCAACCTTCCTTCCCACGCCATCACTCTTTTTTTCTCTTTTACCACAAATGTTTTGAGTTCCTTGGAACATTGTGTGTCAGACAGACTACTAACACAGAAACATCATCACTGAAAATAAAAGCAAAATGACAGGAAGCAAATGAAAGGAAGTAAAAAGCAACCGTGAAACACAGAAATATGCTACAGTATCTTTTCAAGTGAACGTTATAAATACACAAAAATTGTAAGTAATTGTTTCTATTTACAAGTATTTGAACACTGATCAGCTTATAAGTGTCCACTAACATTGTTAATAGTACAATAGGTTTAATGTTTACAGTTTCAGTTTTTTGTTTACAATATGCTCTGAAGTATAATGGTCCCAGGCATAGATCAATGACAACAAAAGCACAATTTTCTAACTGGATATGCCTTTTCAATCATTGCAATCCACTGAACTTCCTTTCTTTCTCACTCTCCAAGTGCATCTTCTGTTCATAGCAGCAGTCCAGGGTCAAAAAACCAAACAAACAGGAAAAAAATGGTATTTGCAAACTGGAGAGATTTCTGCAGATTTTAATCTATTTAACAAAAGCACACAACTAGTAGAAACACTCTTTCATGTTGCAGGACATCATACCTTCCATGGTGCTAACATAAAGATATGCATATCTCTGCTATGTGAAGCATAGTTCTAGAGGTCTACCCAGTACATAAAGCTCTGACACACACATAGTATTAGCAAGTCTAAATAGGCTAAAGTCATTGGTCCAAAGTAACCATTTCTTATAGCTGGTGCTCCTTTGGACTCTCAACAGCTCCTGAGGCCGGTTTATAAGACTTCAAGTTGGCCAGAGGAATGTCAGTCATGTGGCTGCCAGTGTTGAAATGGCCCTCACTGGAACCATACTGCTTTCGGTCACTGAACTGGTTTCTGTTGCTATCTTCTTTCCAGGTCCTGGTCAACGTGTGTCCATTAACAAGTTTGTCCTTCTTAACCCATTCTTTCTGAGATGCAAAGGTGGAGAGAGGAGACTTTGGCTGTTGGTATGGGCCCAAACTGGGAGGCATCCAACAGTTGTCTGAATGACCCAAAACCAGGCATTCCTGAGTACACATCTCTGTAGCTTCAGCCAATCCTCGTGGCCCAAGAGGCCCATCTGTAGAAAAAAAACAAACAAAAAA